>JAAAKL020003972.1:0-21909 GCA_010016065.2 Carybdea cf. marsupialis auct. non (Linnaeus, 1758) | reverse complement strand
AGTGTAACTGTGAAACAACAAAAACAAATTTGTGAAATAGAACACTAACTTGCGTAACAAATAAGAGAACTTTAAACTAAATAATGTCATAAGCATGTTAACACTAAGTAAGAAGGTTTTCATTACAGAGTAAACATCTCTGGAGTGTTCCAGTCTTTGTCCTTGCAACAAAACAAAGAGTGCGTATCTCGGATGCAACGAAGTGATAGCTCTTAGAAATGTAATGATAATTATGATAATTATGATGATAAAAAAATGAAGAATTTGTAACACTTGAGCAGTACCCATCCCAGTTGTATTAGATGCACTTGTTCTCGAGCAAAGAGGAATGCAATATCATATGAGAGAGTTAGATCTATAAACATTCTGTATCAAAACACCACAGTTGCACTACTGAGAGCAGTGAGGATAATCAGGAGGTTTTCGTCTCTGTCAGAAGCCCTATGATCAAGGTCTGATACTGGCCAATATAGCTTATTATTTTGCGTACATGTACTTAAGAAAGTAAATAAATAATAATAATACAGATTTGTATTTCTTGAAAGGGCAGTATCAAGTTCTTAGTAGTAGGCCTAACGAGAAGACAAGTTTAGCTGGGCTTTGTTTAGCCCGAGATGCCAAATTCCTACCAACAGAAGTACATTGCATGGAAATTATAAATGGCATTCTGATACCAATCGTGAATTTAGTTCAATAATAGATGGCATTTAGACAAGCTTTAAAAAAATCTCATAGGTTGAGCAAGAAACAAATGCAAGAAGATTGGTATTGTATTGTCATGCTATGAGCCAAAACTCAGTCTTTTATAATCGATTCACGTCAATAAGAGATAACTAATGGAGGCACTGTATTGCCTTAGAAAAATGCTGCGTTTTACGCATCTTCAGATATTGCTTAATTAAGAATTACAATCAGGTAGGCAAAATACTTTCTTGTTGTTTACAATTGATTTGATTCTAATCAGGTAATCGTTTTTAACACATTCAGAAATGACTGATGTACTTGAATGTCCCTTAAACATTACACAATTAAATACACTGACCGATTTCAATTAACTTCTTAGATATCTTTTGAAAGGAAAGCACTGCAACAAGACTTTTTTCAGTTACAGGTTTATTTATTTCAACAGGAAAATACAGGAAAACATTCAATGTTTAACATTTGAAAAGCTGATTAGTGTTGGATATCTTTGTTCAGACACGCATTTACCATCGCAAAACGTTTTCGCCAGACATTGGTCCTATCAAACGGCTGGATCGTAGGAAGAACCGCTCTTGCAAGGAATTTGAACACAGGAGGGAGTTTAAGATAACATAAAAATAACACGCATACGAGCAAAACATTTTATCTTTCATGTGATTGAAAAACTCACAACTGTGAACAAAATACTGACTTGTCAATGACAAACACGCATTTAGGGCGGTGGGGAGAAAATGATAACTCGCTTTTGCATATACAAGCTTTAAAGTAAATGTTGGCTCATCATGAAGTATTTTGATAATGTACTGCAATAGCTAATGACGGCTAGTTTATATTGTGTGCGTTTTTCCTGTGACCACTAGAACGTACGACCACTGCAATGTACGACCTACAAACATGTTCACACAATAAATTATGAATTTTAAACTGACTGAGTTCAACGTGTGTGTAGGTATTAAACTGCATAAGCTGCTCTCCTACTCTATTCAAAGCTCCATACAATTTTTCTAAATATATTTAATATTTGGTAGGGGCAGTGTTTACCGATGCATTAGAGTTGCTTTCAGTGATATGGTTCTGATTTCTATTCGTCTTTCTTACTTAAACCACACTATTTACAATCGAAGGTGAATAATAGTTTGGGTTGAAATCTTTAAGAAAGTATTGTATCAAACTTGAAAAGAATTCGGGTAAATATCTAATGAAAAACATACTAAAATAGGTTAACACATGTAACTTCACTATGTGGAAATTTTACTTTTAAATTATCTGTAAGCTTGAACAACGTGAATATTTCTGATTGCATGTCTATTGCTGAAGTAGTGCAATAGTCTGTCTGTGTGATTACGTTCTTACGTTTAATAATTTCGATTTTCAAAACGTTTGTTGGTGGCACAGAACAATAAAACTGCACGAAATAGCAAAAACATTTTAGAACTGAAAAGCTGTTTTCGTCTGACACTTCTCAAAGTACAAAAATCGTCAAAAATGGAGTTGAATAATTACTGACTGAATTATTATCAGATTTATTTCGTAGTGTTTTCAAGAACATTTTCAAAAGATGACGTTATAAATATCCCGTCACACAAGTTAGAATAAAAAAAATTTAAACATGTTAGTGGTATCGCAGAACTTGTAGAGTTGCATGTTCAATTGTCTCTTAAACTAAGATTTTACGCAAAAATTGTTTTTTTCTTGTGAACGTTACATCTTATTTAAAAGGTCTAAAAGCCCAATGCTTAGTCTGTTAATAAATTTAAACTCAATGAGCCAGGCTATGGTTGCATTAAGTCCTTACCCTCTAAAAGGCTTCCACGAGCTTTTGCCAAGTTAAAGCTCTGGTTACAATGCTTGTATATTTGAACACTCCCGCGGTTGTCATTATTACCATTAATCTTTTCAGGGGTGAAGTGAATTGCACGTATGATGCAATCTAAACTGATAAGTTTATTCATACATTAAGCAATTCATTGGTTGCATAGTAGTGATCATACATATGAAATTTGTAAAACATATTTAGATCTGTTACTATAGTGTACCCAGTAGGAAGGGTACAAAAATCAGACGTTTGAAATAATTTAATAATTTTTTCATCAGAAATGCCGATTCTTAAGATTCTCTATTGCTAGTGTTAAATTAAATTATATAAATAAATTGTTGACTGCACGGATAAACTTGTCTCTTACTAAAATGTGGAAAATATGAAGAGTTTCGGTATTTTCTGAGAGCCAGATGTGCTACTCCAAAGGAAGAGCGACTGCAGTGCCAACTAATACTAAATAGCAGGCTCTTGGCAACAACAGCAGCATCTTAATCATGTATGGCTGTCTTAAATTCAATCTTCTTAGCACCAAAAGGTCAATCGCCAAATGATGATAGTCAGTTAGCAGTTTACCCATAAATTCAGTAATTTCTTTATCAAAATTTTTTCTGGAGAGGAAAAGTTGATCCACTGGCGTCTATTTGAGGTTTTCTAAGATGGCAACTTCCCAGGCAGGTACCTAAAGAGGCAAGGAAAGCAACGCCAGCTTATAAACTGCACGTCCTTGTTTTGATCTCCCATGTTTCAAATCTCAACTACGACTGCAAGTTCTCTGCCGCCCAGTAGAAAAGTCTACGCTTTATCATGTCCTCTCCTCTACCATGCTACATTATCTTACGTCTCATGCCGTTGTCGATTCTCGAAAACTACAAAATTTGCTAATTTTAAAAATTACATGTTAATAAAATCACTTTTAAGATGCTTGGGCTGGTAAGGAAACTGTACAACCTTGCTATTAAGTACACATCTACAAGTACACATTCCATCGACTATCGAGGAACACGATGCTGCAAGACATTTCAATGTAATGATGATCCAGGCCTACAATGACAAGGAAATCAAAGAGTAGCTGCAAAAGGCATGCAGTGGGAGAGATAAGTAGTAGAATCTGATTATGAAACAAATCAGACCTATAAAACATGAAAAAAATGTTCCTGTATCTGTTCAGAAGGCAAGAAAAGAGTTTCGAAAACAAACGTGAAATCTCGTTGCAGCAGTAACGTTAAGCAGAAGAGAGACTCAGTGACTCCAAGGAGAAAAGACAGTTAAGTAGAAGAGAAAAACAGTTACGTTAAGTAGAAGAGAGAAGCAGTGGTGTTAAGCAGACTTGAGAGGGAGTGAGGTTAAGCAGTAGAAAGAAGCAGTGACGTTAAGTAGAAGAGAGAAGCAGTGGCGTTAAACAGTAGAAAGAAGCAGTGACGTTAAGCAGAAGATAGAAGCAGTGACGTTAAACAGAAGATAGAAGCAGTGACGTTAAACAGAAGAGAGACACAGTGTCGAGGGCAACAAAAGACAGGAAGAGTATATTGTAGGTCAAAGAGTTCTATGGAATGAGATCTGGGCGTTGGAGCACCCAAGAACGTTCTTTACTAAAAGAGGAGGAACTTTAGGAAGCACCCTGTTAAATTGCAAACTCACAGAGAGGATATACATGGCCACACAGCAAGATAATTACAATACTAAGACGATCGTGAACTTCAACAATACGAGAATTCACACGTTTATTGAGGAGACATCTAAATACTACGAGCGATGAAAGGTGGAGGATAATTTTTAATTACATTACTTTTATCCTTGATTTGACACTCAAACTATTCACTTCCTCTACTCACTTCAATTTGTCCATTTTCCACACCTTGCCATGGTTCGACACGCCTACCTAAGTAGACGATTTAACATTCCCTGGAATGCATTTAGAAAGGTTATTTATAAGAAACGCTAGATTAGACGAGAATTTACAACACAAGTCTAGCTAGATGAAAACATTTTCGTTTTCAGTTTCAATATAGAGGAAATAGAAACCCTAACCTCACAGTAAACTATTGTGAATATCATGACGGCTCGAGTTTTGCAGCTGCGTTGTTCCATAATAGCTATGTCAAACCTATTTTATCCGACAATGAACCTCAAGGCAAAAAATGCCAAGCACAGTTATTGAGATTGAGAAATTAAAACTCTTAAATAATAATGACCTTAGACATCTTATTCACTGACACAGTAAGCATTTTACAAGAAATAGACCTGTACCAATATTTAGTTTCTGGAAAAAAGGGTTTGTTCTGGGCTTTAATGGACAAGAAAACAATATAATCTTGTGCTGTACGGTAGTTAATTTCCTTTTTAAATGATCAATCTCCGTCTGCTTACAGTTGAATATAAGATTGGTTGTAAATTATTGCGAATTATCAGAGAAAAAAGGTGCCCCTACCCCTTATTTTGGCACCATTGCCACGTATGTACGGTATATATGTCAAGTTGTTGACGGTGATGCTAGTAAGACCATATATCAAGACAGTGCGCAGAACACGAAATGAAGTCCCTCTCGTGTCTTTGCGACTCTTTTATTCGTCACTCCTCATTACTTGGAACCTATCAAAGACGATAAGCTGGCTGTCGAATATAGTAATGTACTATGAAAATTCTTGGATAGCTGGGGCTGGACCAAAGATACGTTCCTCAGTCATCGCTTTGTTGGGGTGTTAGGGGTGCTTCCACAAAACACTGAATATTTTTAAGCTATCTTCTGACGGCCATTACATCCTGCCATCCTAGAGTTATACAAAATTAGGGGATATGGTAACGTTATACAAAGTTAGGGAATATCGTAACGTTATACAGGATTAGGGAATATCATAACGTTATGCAGAATTAGGAAGTATTTTTAAAGTTATGCAAAATTGGGAGATATTGTAACATTTTCTGGTGGAGGATCCCAAGATCTTAACTGGCTGCATGTCTTTCCTTACGATGTTTATGAGGATACCTTCAGGAACGGATGCCTCTTTCATGTTGAAGTGTATGATGCGATTTGTAAAATTTTCTTTGTCATCGAAATTTAGTAAAAATGTAACTTCTTTTTGTCCAAGATTGTAATTGACGATTATTATGAAAGGAACAGGGAAGGTAAACGTTTCTTAATTCAAAGATAAAAAGTGGCGTGGCTTTTTGCCAAAGGCTAATATGTCAGAATTTGTTTATCATAGACTTGTACAGAATTTACCTCAGACTCTAAATCTGATAATTATAACATCGTCGTGGAAAGATATGTTAATTTTTTTTAAGAATAGGTAGAATAAAACTATTCTCTATCACTGTAATAAATAAAAATATGGCAAAATTCTTACAGATTGAAAACTACAAAACTAGCTTGATTCCGTACTTTTCTTACAAAGTACTCATATAAAAGTACTGGGTCGTGTGTTTCAGCCTGTTTTTGGCGTCAAGTGTTTCTTTCGCATCATTCCTCTCCCTACACAGTAACATATCTGAAATTTATTGTCCATTAATGACAATCTATTGTTCCAGGGTTGTAGATGTTTGTCAATGCACCAGACTACAATTCTACCAGGCGAAGAACATGACTATTGCAATTTAGGGGAGCACACCATTTTCTGCTCAAAATTTTAACTTGAAATGCCCAGACATGTTTGAATTTGACAATTTTCTCTTAGATTTATCTTTGTCAAAATGAACCGAACACCAATGTTCCGCACATACTGACAAAGTGCTGAAGTCTACGCTCAGTTACTCAAACCACAGAGGAAGAAGGTTCTTCCTCTGTGCTCAAACATGTGCTCAAACATGTGCTCAAACTTCCTCTGTGTTCAAACTTTATTGTTATTCAAAGAAATCATCGAGAAACTGATTGATGGCTTGATACGCACAAATGTAATTTTTAAAAGCTAGTTTGGATTGAACTCAAAATTCTGCTCTCTGAATAAACCATCTTTTGTAAACATACATAACAGGAAACGTTCTAGCTTTCATTGCTAGAAGCAAACACATTTCGTCAGGCAACAACGTCACTTTTGAATAAAAACATTGTTTGAAAAAATTTAAGTCTGAAATATCTGTGCATCCGGGTATGTTATGAACAATGGCAACCAGCCCATATAGTTTATTAACCTAACCATCTCTTTTTGTAAAAAAATTATTGTACTAAGTTTATCTCTTTGCTATAGGCACATTTGAAATTATTTCAAGGACAAAAACAAAGTACAGTCTCAGGTATAATTTGCTATTATTCCCCCGTCCGATATCTGAAATTAATCCTGCGCAACTCCTCTTAATATTTTGAACATTTTACCATCCTAAGAAGGTCTCCTATTTGATGAGTAAACCAAAGCCCCCTTTTTTGACAAGTGTAACAAGGTTAGGCCATCCAAACACACTTATAGTCCATCTGAAAGGCTTTATGAGTTTCCGTCTTCCCAATATCCCTGATATGACAGGGTTTGCCCCGTGCCTGTAATGATGAAAAGTTGTCACCTCTCTAGGATCGAACTTGGATCAGGGGTTTTAGCGCGGCTCTACAATGAAGTTAATGTGATCAGCAGAGAAATGAGGAATGCATGAATTATCGGGTTTTTTCGGTTCAGTTGGTGAAGTACACGTTTGCTAACGTGTGGGGCACGTGACTGAATCACTTTCCTATTACAAAAATATAATTTCAATGCTACAGCCATCATAGAATTCACTATGTAACTTCTCACCTAGTGGGCGTGAGCATGTGGCACACGCGTTCACGGTGAGCTCTCAACCAAATGAGCTAAATGCGATAATAACACTCTTAATTTGTCGGTGGATCTTGACATTCATTTCTATGCAATGTCGAAAATTAGCCTCTGTGTGATATGTGACTTGTAGGATTGCCAACCGGCCCGTCAATCAGACCGAGGCTCATTGCAAGTTGAAAAGTAGCATCAAGAGTTAAAGATTGGAAAAATCAGCTTAAAAAAGACACGGGAGAAATAGAAAATATATAATCCGGATAGTGTTATACTTTCTATCGCTATGGTTTCTTTCCAAATTCGAGACTTGATAACTGCTCCTAGATCTCAACTCGAAATCCCAACAATGTTTTAAAGATATAGTAGACTCCTAATACAGAGGTATACGGTTATTACTGTTGAGTGCACTTTAGTAATTAAAACCTGTGTAGAAACAATGAAAACGCATCGTTAATGAAACATATGTTTGGTGAAGGATACTTCGTTTATTTCCAGGTCAATTTGATCGACTAGATCGATTTGTCAACAATGTTCCTAATACTTTGATCTTGTATGACAATGACTAGGGACGTCTATCCTTAGTGATGTAACAGATGTTTTGAATAGAGATTCTGCAAAGTTAGCAATCAAGATGGAATTTGACTCGCAAGTGACAATTAAAGAAATGAAGGCTATTGTAACTGATCGATATAATAGAACATGTTGATAGAATTTTAGAAGAGAAATCAACAGATTTTTGTTAACGAAATCCAATGAGTAGCTGGTAAGTAAATTAGATGTGAACGAGTACCTGCTTTACTTTGCTCATACAATAAACTGACAGCGAATTATGTTCTGTCGGCCGTTTTTCAAAATTGGCAAAACATAACAATGTGTTGGAAGTGATTTGCACTTTTTTACCAGTAATAATTGCTTTGTGCAGTGGTAGGACAAAATATTCCGTTTTGCACCTAAATAGCAAAAATTTAGAAGTTACAGTCATTGAATTATTTTTTATGTATTAAACGCCTTTTCTTCCTTCTTAGCTGTTATTAGAAATCTTTACTTTTTCTGCTGAGTAAATTACGAATTCTTGATCTTTTCCTATTACAAGGATAACTATATTTTATTCATGTAGGGTAATTTTGAAAATGATAAAATATTCTCCCCTCGTGCCATACTGTTAAAAAGCCAGTGGTTGAGCAGCTGCGTTGAACGTAGCAGTCGTTGCATGCTTGGATATTTATAGTCCTTAGTCAGGGCAGTATAAGTAGAGATCAGTGATAGCCAAAGAACATTCTGAGTACGCTTGGTCTGGAGTAACACCATCATATATTTAGGAAATCAAAAATTTGGATTTTTGTATTAAGGTATTAACGTTGTAGCAAGAAACATAATCATCGGAGTCTGTTCATTCAGTTACTCGAAAAGCAGGAAGTTTTACAGTAATTGGAAAGTATTTTGTTTTGTTTTGCAATTCATCTTTGAAATTCTCATGTCGGTTGCAATGGGAAAAGGTGAGGAAACACAAGACAAATCCAGAAACGCAACTAGGAAGCGAAAGAATTATACAAGGAAATTTGGACTTAGTACTTTACGGTATAAATTAATATCAAGTATCGAAAGCAGGGACGACGAGGTTATACCCTCCATCACAGTGACTCCTGCTACTCCGATATCTCTGTTTAATGCCAATTTTGATTCTGCTGTACTCTATGAAATGGAATGCTTCGCAAAACAAACTGTACTCGGAAAGGGAGAGTATTCATCGATGAGAAAAACCAAAGAATTGAAATCCACCGAGCCTCAGGAAACAACCTGCCAGAGGAATTGTAATAAGAAAATAGATAATTTCATCTCCAGGAGATTAAACTCATTTCTTCCTAAGCGTTTAAAAAGATCACAATCTGCCATCAATATAAAAACTGCTCACCAACTTAGCGTTGAGTATAGCTGGAAAGACGAGAAAGATCGGCCCTTCTGTGATAACGAATTCAATCGGAAATGGTTCAGCGAAAATGCTCTTATAGACCGACGGATCATCCAATTCGCTTTATCCAAGTGAAGATCTGCTGTATCTAGAGTAAGAACGTAACATAACGAAACATAACGTAACATAACGTAACATAAGAAATAATGAAATTAGTATGGGACTTTGGATGCTGGAATTTCCTTAACAGAGAGTTCATTAAGCATTTAAAACGATTTGATGAAAATGTAAATAAAAGGACTTTCTGAATGGAACTGTGAAGATAGATTCTGGGTATACTCAGCAAAACAATTTATACCTACCATAGATAACAAGAAAGAAATATCAATTTGTCACATGTAAAAAGAAGGACATCGAAGGATATAAATACATGTAATATATTTCATAATACTGGTCTAACTGTTATAAACTTTTAATTTTTAAGAAAGTGTGCGTGAGAGCTAGTCATTATAAATGTACATGCAGAAAGTGTGTATCGCGATATTAATTCCTTACTTATGATGACATAAGTGGCTCTGTCAGATTGGAAAGTGGCTGGAAACATCTTACTGAATAAGCCACTATGTATGTAAAGAAACTCATTTCTTAGATATTAATGTCCTCTGCTATGGTGGGATGATAAACTTCAGTCACAGCTTAGGATCATACATCTTCAGATTTTGAACATGTTTCTGGAACCGCACATTTAATTTTTATGGTCTAGCTTAATTTTGTCGTAGAATTATCCTGCCTTACCAATTTCAATTAGTGTGCGAATTACTGGTAGTATTAAATTGGATGTAATAGTTTGATATAAATACGTGTGACACGGGCGCATCTCATGCAATGACCGTGGTAAATTTTGCCTATTTTCCTTAGAACTCAGTTGTGTATTGTTTGAGTTTTAATTGCTTATTTGCCCTTCGCAGCCGGCAAAATTGACTTCTGGCTGTAAACAGATGACGCTCTGCCTCACGTAAGACTTGAATCAGTTGCAAAATACATGCTAGAACAAAGATTGGAAGCGCAGGGTATAGTCACGATAGCTGGTACATTAAATTGCATCTCAATTTGAGATAATGTAAGCTGTTGCACTAATGACACGTTAGGAAATGATAGAATTGTTTCAAACATTTTAAAGACAGCGTTAGCCAACGATGACACTGTGCGAAGAGAGATTGACAAAGTTTTCATATATTTAAGAAAACTGGTGGAAAAAATCGTGTACGCGAAGAAGTCGCTAAAACTAAGGAAAGTTCCACTAGGGTGGTATCTTTTAAATCGTTAAATGACCTATGGAGAGAGTTCAAAATAAATTCAAAATAATATTTGTAGTGCTATAGTAATGCAGTGCAGTGGTTTCTTATTCTAGAATTGTTTTATGTAGTAAACAAAACCTAGATCAAACTTATTCAGTGTAATAACTCAATTTTTCTCTCATTTATTGCTTTTACAAACATGGACTTCATTTTCTTCGGGATTATAAGAGGTACGTTATGCTATACCAAGCAACGTCAACGTTCCACGCCTTTTATTCCCATCGAACATTTATGAATTTTTTTTAAGATTTCACGAGAGGGATTTTTCTTTTGATAGAAGAATAAAAATTTTTGCTAGATATAATAATCAGCCGACAAGAGTTCCTGCGTGACTTGTAGATCTGGAAATACTTTCCACGAAAGTCAGCTATTGAATAAGAAGTTAACAGACATTAGAATGATCGGAAAAAGAAAATTTAAAGTAGAGGAGAAAACAAACTTCTATCTCCTTCAATTCTACTACTTAACAGGGACAGCAATTCAATTATTTCACAATCAGCTGTTCTGAAATAAGATATTTTGGGCGTGAACATGTTCTGTCTGAATATGCAAATCGGAACCAATGATATGCGGAGGGAAAGTGAAGACGTCACAAATCAAAAAGATTTGACTCCAGATATCTAAAAGCCTCCACGAAATAGGCTGTTCCCCAAAATTACAGAGCTGTAGTGTATAAAGTGTTTAAACTAGAGGCGTTTGGATTTAAAGCATCTCTGGTCAAAACTCTGTTAATATTCCCTGGTTCCTTACGTTAGGAACCAGCATCAAATAATAAGGTTTTGTTACAGAAATTAAAAATTTGAAAGCTGATACCTCGGTGTTGGGAAAGGCCAACACTACGAATTTTGGCCATGGAAGTTCTTACTAATAGGGCAACATGAAAATTGCGTACTTTTTTCCGTAATTTAAATATTTTGAAAATCGTGACGTCACACTTTCCCACCGCATAGCAACCCTTGAACTTAAAAGAACCTCGCTTCATTAGGGTGATTTTTGGTTCTTTGGAACATTTGAATTTTTCGGCTCATACATGAACTTTAGGAAAGCACTTTGCATCAAACATTTTTAACAATAATTCAACTATTTAACTATTTTAGAAATAACAGTGTGCTCTAAGTAGACGCGTTCTATCAATGAAATTCAATTTTAATTTTAATTTTTCCTAAAAATGAAATTGACGCACCTCCATGGTCATGCAAATTATAAGAAAATAAAAGTTATCAATATAAATATTTCTAGAAAATACCCACTCAACAATCAACATTTACCGAGTAGCTATGGCATTCTGTTTTCTTCTGATTTGTTGATCGGTCATTGTAGACACATAGAAGCCACATACAACGCATGCGTGAATTTCACCACCATCGGTACAAAGCTTAAAAGATATACTGCTCAAGTAAATGATAGCAGGGCCAAGGAACAGGGAAACGCGATCTTCCCAGGGGCATAGCAAACTCGCTCAAAATTGGAGAGCGGGAGGGGGGAGGCAAAGATTTATCAAAGAAAGAATGCCCTGTTTGAAACAATTAACTTTTAAAGTTCGAGCCATAGTTATTGTTACGTCTAGTTAATACAGGAGGGATTTAAAGGGACTCCTGCTCCTACGGAGTCATTTCAATCCTTTTTCCTTATAGCGTTAGAAATAGAGCAGAAAGAAGGAAACGGAAAAAATCTATTCTTGGCCCGATCGTGTCTATCTTGTTTACCTGCGTGCATATCAATGGAAAAAGCATCGGTGGCAGATCAGAGCACAATGAAGAAAAACCTGTGATTTCTGCCTACATATTTTACACATTTAGTTGTAAAAAACGCAGTTTATTGTCTTAGCTTATAATACAAGAATAAAGAATATGGAACCTCATGCCTTTATCATCATCATTCAAATTGTCTTACCGATTACAATACTGATGACAGTAAGTATATTGTCCTTGTTAATCAATCGATGAGCAGACCATGACGTGAAAAATAACTTTGCAGCTGTAAAAAATGTTTTTAAATATTTCCGGATCGTATGCTATTCAACAGCTAATTATAGGGAGCCTCGACAAATAGCCCTCAAAACATATCAACCATTTCGTGACGATTATTATCAACTGATATATCACCAAAAAATCAGAATAATTTAGGACATAATGTATCAATTTGCGAAAGATACAAACTACTCGTAGTGAAAGACAGTTTATTTGATTATTTAAAAGATAAAATTAAATATCTGCGCCTTTTGCTGATAGTTATCAGATAATTGTAGGCCTACATGTATAGTGATATTGGCTTAAAGGAGAAAAGAAACTTTTCAAAAGCAAATGAAAGCTTAACTTGTTGTTATTATTTGTATTTACATACATATAAATTATTTCGGCAGTTAAATAGGGTGGATCTGTTTGATAAGCATAGTAGTAGTAGTCGTCGCAATAGTTGTCATAGTGATAGTTCTAATGGCGGTAATATCGGCAATAACAGTGGCGAGGGCTATAGTAATAGATGTACTAGCAAAGACGTTAGTAAGAGTAGGAACAATAGTAGGGTGCCATTGCTTATTGACTGTCACCCAGCATTTAATAAGTGTAGACAGATAGTTCTGAACAGTGTAGGTAACTTTTTTCAAAAGCACCCGTAGTCACATTTAGGAGGGCTAAGAATCTTAAGGATCAGTTAGTTCAGGCAAGATTACCAGAATACACCGCATGCAGAGAGGTCGGCAGTTTTATATGTAGGAAGGCAAGGTACCAAGTACGCAAGCTGGTAAATTTAGTGGTAGTTGTTCTCGTAAAAAGGTATTAAGTCAGTTATCGTCTTGATTGCAATTCTTGTAACGTAGTGTACCCCCAAGAGTGTAAATTTGTAGCAAGCAATATGTAGGTAGCACGAACACAAAATTTAGACCGAGGTTTAACAGCTACAAGGTAAATTTGACTGACGATTGTAAAAAAGTGAAACTCAGAGTCTTCTTCGTGTTTTATCTTTATTGTTTTTCTGTATTGCTCTGCATTTATGTATTAAAAACAACAATCGTCCTTTTTATACTTAAATATACATATACATATAAATATACTAATGTATATATATTCAACCATCGGAAGCTTGTGTCATGTTGTATGGGCGGCTTAATTAGCTTGTTTTAAAGGTCACTTCAACAACAAGCTGGACGTTTCTTTCGCTTAGACAGTCTTTCTCACTCAAATTTTCTATGTTTTATTAAGTTTATAGGGCATCCAGAAACTAAAAAACTTTCAACAATTATTCCATCAACTTTTCATCAGAATCCTCTATATATAATCGGATTTCAGTTCATTTCATAGTTTTCTCTTCTGTTTTGTTTGCTATATTCTTAGAGATTTAATTTCTTTGTGTGCAAACTCGGTATAGTAAATAAGGGGCATTGAAGTTAAAGAGCTAATTGAATAATACTCCTCATCGCAACTAGTTCTGGGCAGGTTCTTTTGCAAGTGATTTTGATTGTTTGCTCATTTAATAAAACCGTTCTGTCTGTCATGCGAATTATATAACTTGAAAAATCAATGTTTTCCAATATTTTGATGTTCTTTGTTGAGTTGTTATTACTTTTTCATGATCCTGCCAGCAAGGGATTGTGCTGCTGTTTAATCAAGTGTGCAAGAGAATTTTTTTGTCTACTATATAGTGACTCCTGTAATAGTAACTTGCATAAAACTGACTTCAGTAAACCCTATTGATTCTTTTTTTTGCAGGTACCATGATCTAGAAGGGCGTTGGATTTCATGACATTCCACTCTTATTTGACGCGTGAATGATTCCGATGGAGGTTTTCCCATCCATTGTACACTGCCCTTAACAAAGGTGATTCTCTGCCTTCCACAATCTCTTTTTCCTTCAGTCTTCCCTGTTACTGTCAATGTTCAATTTTCTCTCTCCTCATGATAGATCCAAAGAATTCAAGTTGCCGCTTTCTGATTGTATGAATACGCTTTCATTCTTTTCCCCCTATTTCTAGTGCTTTCACATTAGTTACTTTTCTGTCCAAGGTGTTTTCATAACGCACCTTAAAAGGCACATTTCATTTGCCACAAGCCGTTTCTTCATTTTTGTCTGAGATGGTCCATGATTGGCCTCCATATATGACAATAGGAGTGAAGTAGCAGCCAAGTATTTTAGTTGAACAAAATTGTTTGTTTTTTTATTCTGGAAATAAATGTGTAATTGCATTTTCTTTGCAAAATTGAAAATGACGTCATCAAAGTCCACCTGCAAACTTGCAGATGTGTTTCTTCTGCTACTTTCCATAACATATGGAGTACTTATGCAGGTCTACTCTCTCAGACTTGGTCAGAGATCGTTTGACCTTGATAAAGCGGCAATATGCTTATTCCTACCCACACTTACCACAGAGGTCTCCGTTAAAAGGAAACGGGTGAAAAATGTAATATTTTAGAGCAACTGTGGTAAACCGACTTAACCAGGAGAGAACTTGAAACACTAAAAATTTGTTTTGGTGGACTACCATCCCTAATGTACTGTTTTGTAGGAAACTTTTTTATCTATTGGGCAAAAACATTTTCAATTAAAAATTGTCCATATCATCCTCCCTTTATCTACTCGAGGATAAAACACTAAGTGGTCGCATGCAAAAGAATATAATTTTTGAAAGCAATTAGCCCTCAAATTTCATCTTTAAATGACGAGCCGTTGGAATACTTCCATGCACATTGCCTGTGGCTGTACGTATTACCACCTTAATGTATTAGCAAAAAGTTAGGCCATATCTTACATTCCATGCTCAAAATTCCTCTTGATAATTTCTTACGAGCATATGCCTGTGCCCCTCTAAGCCATGACCAGGCACTGTTGAGCCAATTAACTATTTCTTAAAACTTTGCACCTTTAGTAATATTATTTTGTGGCCAAGTTCCACTCAAATCAAGTGATGTTTTCTACACAATGATCAAACATTGGATAAGTATCATTGGACGTTCCGGCACTTATACGGGGCACTGAAACTGGTCTCACTTAGCATTAGCCTTTTCCACGCTGCTAAAAAGGATAAGGAGTCCCTTTCCTATCAATTTTTTTGTTGCATTCTCGATTTACAGCGTAGCCTGTTGCTCAGCAAGAGCAAGCAATGTCCTGGGTAGGGAGCACATTTACAGGGGTGGTCTCCCATTACCTTCCCCAACCAATGGTTTTTATACTGGCTTAGGCGGTATTCGAACCCACAATATCTGGCATGTGAGTCCAACTCCTTAACCACTAGACCACGGCAGCTATCAAATAGACACTGAAGAAAATACAGTTTCTGTCTACATGTATAATGATGTCATCCCTTTCTAAACCCTATCCAATCTAGGTACGTGATATATCATGCATGGCTAATTTTGGTAACGATTCGAGATTTTAACTTAATAGGGATGATGTAACAAAGTAGACTAGTAGTACATCAACATTAGTACGACTTAAGGAAAGACTAACATTATCCTTTTCCTGCAGCGATATCTATGCATTTTCAAGAGTTTTATAATGAATGTTTATACATGTTTTCAGAAAATATACGTCCGATAGCTACTAGCAAAGTTCAATTAAGTGCGTTACCTGGGCTGTCCGTCTGTGTGCATAGAGAACTGTGTAATCTATCGATATCCAGAGATACTTCTGACTTTTTCTCTATTTTTTTATAAACTTCGACTTTATTTGTTTTCAGCAATTTTAGATTCCGTTCTTGTTAATAGAGACGGGACTGGTTTCTCCAAACAGTTTCTTGTCTCCCTGAGGACTTCAAGTTCCAGTAATTATTTTGGCCCTAACGGAGGCAACACTAATGACGTAGCACAAAGTTTAAAAACGCCAAACCCAAGAGCAAGACCAGAATGAAGATGAACAGAATATCAGATGATTGAGCAAATCCATGATTGCTTTAAAAATTAAGGGTTTTTTAAGAGTTTGTGGCATACATGGTGGAAGCCGTATATTAAGCTACTAATAAATATTAAGCAGCCATTGCATAAGTTAAACTTTGGTGGAAACCTGTTTCGCAAGGATCATAAAGTGAGCACTTCCTCATCAACGAAGTGATGGCTTCGCTTGTTGCACCACTTTGTATTAAAGTTACAAACGAATGTGATGTTGAAAGGAGATTCGTCCTTAAAGAACTCAAAGGAAGCCAAATTTGTGATTAAGAGAAAGTCATTACTTGTGTTTATTCCTCCAAACATGGCTTTTCACTAATCAGTATGATTTGTTGTGAAGCACTTACTTTTCCAACAAGTTTTACATTGCACGACTCCTTCCACAATTACAAAAGTGCTTATTCCATACCGTCAGTTGATGACCCAGAAAGAAAAGCAAACTTAGTCATGTCTGCAAACATAAAATAACCTTGTTATCCACAAATTCCTTGTATGACTTGCTAAGGTAGTAGGGAGTTGTGAGGCAATTTTTTTCATTTGCAATCCCCTGTAGTGACAATTCTTTGACCAATTCTTAAATCAACAATTGTTTTTCATTTGCTATCCCCTCTAGTGACAATTCTTTAACTAATTCTTAAATCAACAATTGTTTTTCATTTTGCTATCCCCTCTACTGACATTTTTTTAACCAATCCTTAAATCAACAATTGTTTTTAATCTGCAATCTCCTTTAGTGACAATTCTTTAACTAATTCTTAAATCAACAATTGTTTTTCATTTGCAATCCCCTTTAGTGACAATTCTTTAATAAATTCTTAAATCAACAATTTACAAAAGCATGTTTTCTAATATAAGGGGAAACAGAATTCTGAGAAATTCAAATAAAGGAATGTATTGATCGCTTGCTCATTAAAATGACTTGCCATCCCTGATTTGATGCAAATTATCAGAAGTAAATACCTATGCAATTCAGAGGGTAGGTGTTACGTCACAAAATAATTTCTTTCCAATTTATTTTATAATCAAACAATTTATAAGATTTTATTCTTCTGCACATGCAAGAAACCTTTCAGCAAATTGAAATGTCCGATTTCCTCTAAGATGTAAAAATACAAACATTTAAATTTATCTGACAAAAAATTGGTTATTTTATGTTGAATCATGACATCATGAACCAGTCAAATACATCCTCGTTTGGCTAAGATATATTTCAGCATAAAAGTCTAATCAAAGAGAATAATTGTAAAAACATTTATCATAGGTTTAATCTTTGGGCCACTGGGGCCCAATTAGGCATAACGATAAATGTTTTATTGCTGCCGCCATCATGAATCCCACCTACGCAAGTCAATTATGAGCTTTAATCGAAGAAGTAAAATTAATTCTTAATAAGAACCCCTTCATCCACCCTCACTACTCTGCTACTTTGTCTTCTACTTGCATTTTTCATCGAAATTAGTTGTTTTTAAATTAACTAGCTGTAAATGCAATGTCATCAACGCAGATTGACTAGCACGAGACGTCTCCCACTTCTCCGAAATGTTGTTCCTTCCCTTCACTTTAAATAAGTAGCAAGTCAACTTAAGAGCCTCAAATTCCAGAAATTATTCAGTTCCAATTTTCACGGAGATCTATAATTTATCGTAAACTGTAGATTTAGATACTTCGTAAGGCATTTGTCAAACACAAGTCAAAGCAATTATCTGTATTGGTGGAAGGTGGATAGGATCGATGAATGTTTTAGTATTTCGTCCAAAACAACTCATTTGAGGATAAAACGTTCCTTTTCCCTCATTTATGTTTCTTGAAAACGTTTTGTTGTACGTCATAACCAGCTCATCTTTGGCAACAGAGCAAAGAATTCTTGTTTGGAAAAAGGTATCCTCCGAAGTTGCAAGGTTAGATAGACAAACTCACTTTGCTAGTATCCTTAATGAATCCTCTTTGTAATTGTTCTTACATGTCAGATTTTATAGCCAATGTTTACTGTTTCTTTATTATACTTTAAGGAGCTGCAGCCGTTGGCTCTCACGAGTGGATAAAATGCTTTTTACCTGGCTTTGTTTGCATGTCATAGCTGACAGATGTCGTGCAATTCTGTTCCTCAACTTCTGTTAGGTAAAACTAAGCATTCAGGTTGCGCCGGTATTTGTAAACTGATTTTTATTAGTAGCAGGTATCACGTCTTTCTGCTTTGCAAGCAACAGTTTTTAGTTAAGTAGACAACATGTCTTTTATGCCATGGAACACTTTTTAGTCCTTGATTGTTCCTATCATCTGGTCAAACATGTAATGTTTTCCGTAGACGCAGTTGAACTAAAAATCTTCTTTTCATGGTCTGTATTTTGGCGGAGCAGAAAGATAGCAATGCTATTTTTTAAGAGTCAGCATTCTAGTGATGATTGTCAGGTGCCTACTTATTACAAAAAAACATACATTTTTTTCTCTGAGTTTGTTATTAGGCGAAGATGCCAAGAGCGAGGATTATTAGAGTAGAAATTAGATTTCTCCATTGTGGTTTAGGTTAACGTGAATTCCGTCGGGTGAAGTGCCGCTTAGGGAAGGGTTATCTGTAAAATATAGTAAAAAATTAGGACCTATTTTAAGGGGCTTACTGTGCTTATTAGAACTGTTGCCAAGGTCCAGTTGTATTTTCATTCAAAACCATCAATCTCTCTTATGTATCATTCAGTACAACTTCAGCTTCGTTTTAAAATTCATTGATCACCTGTAGTTTTCTTTGGTCATTTGCCACAGGCGATCGTCAATATCTTCTTTGAAATCGCTTAATCCAGAAGAAGCCGCACTTGATTATGACGCTGTGTGTAACACCTTTCCAAGCTGAGTGGGCAATTACTTAGTCGATGTTTAAAAGTGCTCGAAACATTTTTTAATTTTGGCCTTGTCCTCCATCTAGTTGAATCCATTCAATTTTCCATTTTCTTTCTAGATACACCCAGCTCTACTCCGCACGAGCTTCATGTGCCAATTATTTTCTTCTGATTATCAATCCATTGAGATTTTGGCAAAATTTCTCACACCACTGTTTACCTTTTAACTATAGCAACATGTTGTTACCGAAACTAAAACAGACAGGTTTGACGATTTGTTTTATTGAAATGGCTACGTTCACGGAAAAGTAGAGTCTGATAGAACATACCATTGCATCCCTAACAACATCTGTTAAAATTGCGTCATCGAACCTGAATTCAACAGTTCACCTTCAAATGGTAAGGTGGCTTACAAACAAGTTAACTTCTCGATCCCCTAGACTTGGGGTGGAATAAAGGTATTTCATATCTAGTTTCTGCAATGACAGGTGTAAAGACTGCTCTATAGAATTGTCGCAATGTGTAGCCAGCGTGTTTCGAACCAACGTTCCTCTTCGAAGAATGGTGTGGAGTCTTGTGCATCACATTCACATAACAGAGCAGAGTTCACTGTACAATTCTGGTTAAAATAGCTATAACTTTCTTTGCAAACATAGCCAGCCATATAATAAGGCTCTGTCACTCCTAACTGGTAAGCTTTCGGGGGATTTCCATGATCAGGTAAGTAGATATTTCTATATTTATATAACACACTGTGCTCAAGTTCTTCTATTAGAACTTCATAGACATTAAAAATGAAAAACTATCATGGAGTCGGTCTTTTTTTCACACCTTGACAAATCAAGTTGAGCTTTTTGTTGACCTAAACTTAACAATACATTGATGTACCCAATACCTAGATGGTGGTTTGGATAAGCGGCTGGTCGCTGGACGTATGATAACTGCACTTCTAGTGGTCAGTTATGCTACCCAACACGATATTGACGTGGGCGTGGACCTTTATCCATGCAATTTGTAATAAAAGAATCACTTGAAGTCCATGCACCGAATCTATTCCAATGAGATAATTATGGTTACTTACAATTTGGTAGCGTGCCGGATATCATTTAGTCATAGTTGCATATGGCTGAAAGTTTTTAGAATTTTAATTTAAAAAGCCTGTACTTGCCTAAAATATATAAGTAATGCCGTCAGACATTAAGGGGTAGATTTTTTGTCATCTTCAAATGAATTAAATCCACATGACGGCTTAACGTTACTTAAAACAGAGTTGGGGGCCCTTTTCATAACAAACGTACTTTTTGAATATGTATATCCTGCATGGTCTTATGGAGGATGAAGCTGGCGGAACAGGAACATATTCCAACTGTTGGCGAATATTTTCATCATTGCACGGAAGTCTTTTCCTGTCTTATTTTGCTGACTTTATCTTGCAATTAAAAATGTTTTATGTTTTGTGCGAAATATTTACGGGGAGCTTTTGATGACATACCATTCTTTTCCCTGACTTTAACATTAGTTTAATGAAAAATTAGTGTGACAAGTGATTACAAGGCTCTGTTCAGTAAATGAATGTATCATACACGTTTTCGTTGTTTTCAGGTAAGAGTGCACTATTCAAGGGAGCTACTTAGCCAATGAATTAAAGCACTTGCAGAGGAGGGCCAATTTTATTGGGTTGGTAGATTATGAAGTCGACGTTGTCATGTGGATTGACCGTTATAGATATATTTTATACTTAAAGAAAATGGATTGCAAGCCAGTATCATGATAGCAGAGTATAGGCAGTGGTGTAGTCATAAAGTTTTAAAAGAGGGATGTAAACATGACTTGCTTTTCTGCGAGGGCATGCTATTCAAGCAAACATTTTGAGACAGTACCTTCCACTTTCTCAGATGGCACTGGTTTGCAGGTAGCGTCATTAGCATATGAAATAAAACTTACCTTTAAGAAAATAATTCACTTTATTAAATGGATATTTGCAAGATATTAAAAAAGATTATGCTTATAAATACATACAAGTACTCAGGCAGACACACAAGTAGTCATGAACAACACAGTATATAACTCATAAACAAGAAGTGCTTACGGCGCTGGCAGGGAACGAACCCAGGATCACCACTTCACTAATTAGTGCAACAGTTTGTTTGTCATGGATCTTCCTTACCTCAATTCTCATTGTTACTGTAATATGTTTTAAGGAGAAATGCGTGATATGTTCACGCTAAAAACTGTCAAATGCAATATTTTGAACAAAGATATGCTGCCATGCCCTTGCGTTGGGGAACTTTAATACTGGTACTACATTTTCGACGTCGTCAATAGCTTGGGGAAGTCCCACGTCACGGGACACGTCGTTCGTTTTGCACAATAGAAATATAAATCCTGCCTTTTCGCCCAGCTTAGCAGCCTTCAGTTTTCCCCTTTTGTGGTTAAAATACACCCTCAGGTGTCGAGTTTACGTACGATCTGAAAAGTAAACGTACACTATTAGCATGATTACAATAGATGCAGATCTATTACCTGGTTGCACCAATGGAAACACCTTTACCAGCTCATATAGTGCATACTTCCTCCGTCTGTTACGTAAATGCGTCCAATTTATTAACTTCGTTATCTTAATCTCTTCGGACATTTTTCTCTCAACAAGTAGTAGCTGTCCATTCATGAGAGTTGTAATCATC
>JAAAKL020003971.1:11813-21910 GCA_010016065.2 Carybdea cf. marsupialis auct. non (Linnaeus, 1758) | reverse complement strand
GGTTCAAACATTCACAGAGCAATACATTTTCATTGATAGACTGGATTTATGCCAACCTAATCAAATAGTACAAAGGTAAAGGCAAAATGTCCATATGCAGTAGCTATCGCGTTATATGGTGATTCTTAACCGCCTAGAGAAGTATATTTGTCCTGAGATTATTCCTGAGTCTTTTTGCGGCTTTCTTGAGGGGCGTGGTACAACTGACATGATCTCCACAGCTCGACAGCTAATCGAAAAGTGCAAAGAACAACATGTTTCCCTTTGTCAAGTTTTGGTGGACTTGACAAAGGCCTTTGACTCCGTCAATCGTGAAGCTCTTTGGAAAAATCTTCACAAGTTTGGTTGCACCCCTGCTTTTGTTGACAAACTTAGTAAACTTCACCAATTCATGAAAGCAAAAATGAATTTTAATGGTGAGCTATCGGATGAGATTTTTATTGAAAATAGAGTTAAGCAGAGTAACATAATGGCCCCCACCTTGCTTTCACTCTATCTAAGTGCTGTGTTGTGGTATGCTTTTCATGATTGCGAGGTTGGTGTCTACTTTCGTTTTAAAACATATGATAAAGTTTTCAACTTAAAAAGATTTCAAGCAAAAACTCTTGTACATAGAAATCTTGTTAGAGAGCTACTGTATGCTGATGATGCTGACCTGGTTGCTCATTTTAGCTGCAGACACGTAAGTTGAGATTAATTTCTATTTCGCTGATGCATGTGTTTGTCTTGGCCTGACTATAAACATTGAAAAGACCAAAGTAATGCAAAACGCCTGCTCCGGTTCAAACTTACAGTAGTCTTGATCTCTTTGGAATGGAAAAAAGCTTGAGGTTGTATTTAATTTTGTCTACCTTGGAGATGCCCTCTTAAATGATGGCTCTCTGGACTTTGAAATAAGGGAAAGGATAAGTAAGCCTGCTTACTCTTTTAGCAAACTGCAGGAAAGGGTTTGGTCGGATGGAGATCTTACTCGTAATACCAAGCTGCGTGTGTAAGAAACCTGTTTGTTGTTGAGGCTCTTATATGCTTCAGAGACTTGGACTGTCTGTCAGACTCATATCAAGCTTCTTGAAAGGTTTCATCAGCATTATCTTAGACAAATTCTCAAAGTAAAATGGGCTACGAACACTCCCGATACCGATGTGTTGGCTAAAGCAAAACCAATAAGCATATCCTCAATGATTATGAAAAACCAGATGCGTTGGGCAAGCCACCTGGCAAGGATGGATGGCTCTAGGCTACCGAAGCAGTTGTTTCATGGTGAATTGGAAACTGGGAAAAGGTCCAAATACAAACCAAGAAAGAGGTTCAAAGATGGTACCAAAGAAAACTACAAGCACACGGATATTGCTGAAGATTCTTGCGAGGCCCAAAGTGCCAACCGTGAAAAATGGAGAAGTCTGGTCTCGGATGGAATCAAATCATTTGAGGCGAGGAGAGTGGGAGGTGCGAAACGTAAGAGAGCATGTTGGAAACTTGAGCCCTTGTCTGCTAACATTGGTCCAGTCTGGCAATGTAAAGTTTGTAGTACATATTCAGCGTCAGGTTTCGTAAATCACAAGAAGAGGCAATAATCAGTGCCACATGGCATGTCTGTTGCTCCTAACAATGCTCCTGTAACTGCAAACGGCAATAACACATGTCATTTCTGTGGACAATCGTGTACGTGCCCTAGTGGATTGAAACGATACACCAAAATGCATGTTGAAAATGTTGTTTCTGTTGCTGAAACACCGAGAGACTGCTTGGAATGTAATAACTGCCAAAGAAGATGCAAATCGCTTGAGAGCCTGCAGAGCCATCTGAGATCACAGGGACGAGAAATTCAAGAGAATGAAGAAGCTGAAGGAATGGCACTTGTCTGACAAGACGGAGCAATCATTATGTATGTACTACTAAGCAGTGGTAAAGAGGGAAAGAGAAATACCACAGTCATCTAGGTTTCACGTCCTACCAGCTGATGTTCTTCAGACAGCGAGAGAAAATTCGTGGTACTACTTTTACTTGTTTGATGAATCTAGACGTTTGCAGATGATGATTTTTAGAGGTTCAAAGACGTCTTTGTATAGTGTCGTGAATTATTGTTTAATCACACACATTGTAACGACTTTAATAGTTTATACTTTATCACTGGATTCCAATTAAGTAGGACTGTGAATATGTCGGGCTTGGTTAGTCAAACAAATTTATCGCCTTTCTCGTGCTCTATATTTGATCGATTGGCATAAAAACCTTCTTAGGTCGAACCTCTCACCCAAAAAATTCCGCAATCACGTACTGACGTTTTACAATACCATGTTAACATATTCACAAACCAAATTACGCAAAGTATATGGATGTAATTGCGATAGTTTTCAACGACATCAGGACTCGCTAAAGTTAGCGTTTTGTCTCCCTTTGTTGAAAGGAACATTGGAAATTTAAATTAGATCCATACAAAATATGCCTCCACATAAAAATGAGATGGAAATGGGTTATGAAATAAAGTTTTATTTGCAATTCCTTGTTGATGAAGATAGTTACAAATGCCACAGCGTGACATGTTGCAATATTGAAGAGGTGCAAAGTGAGCTCTTTCGATGAAGCAAACCTATTTTATTATCGGTTCTGTCTGATTTCAACAAACTAAATCTATTTTATGGACAGAGGTACTATTTAGTATTTTTATTAAAATATGCGCTAACAGCAAATTTCTCCATGAATTAGCAAAAAATAGCTATTCTTTATTGCTTCTGTTACGTAAGATGTAGTTAGTTTCATATTTCTCTCTTTATAAATTGATGATATATAATCAACGTGTAATCTTAAAATTCCCATCATATTTTATTCAGACAATCTACTGCCATACGCTGCCAATCCATCCATTTGGTACATATATCAATAGAAATGGGAACAAAGAATCCTTTCCCCTGTTTAAGAAATAGAAAACTACACCCTTTCAATTTTCTGCTATTTTGCCAACAAGAATTCATTAGTACTTGTTGTTGATTAGAAGACCTTATAGAAATCCGGTGTAGAAAAAAAATTGTGTTGCAATTATTTCCCGAAGAAATCATATTAGTTCGTAACCAAATGTCCTGAACAGGTTTGACTTGGAGGTTGGGCAATACGCTAACATCTTTATAATTCTTGATATGTCTACAGTAGGAACGTAATGGCAAGTTTATCAAACAGTGTTCTACTATATATAGTGCTACATTTTCAGAGCCCATCCTAATTTTACACCTAATGCAGATAGTTACGAAAGATGTTCTATCGATTAGGAAGGTAATCACGGCAAGCACTTCGAGATATTGTTCCAAAATTATATCTCCTAAAATCACTGTGCCTAATGTATGAACTGTTGGTTATTTCTGCAACTAATAGCCAGTACAAGGTGCCTTGTAGCGCCTTCTATAAGGTGGTTTAATGTGTCTCCGATCTTTCTTGTCATCTGACAATTCTACAAGAGGCGTACCACTGATGAGCGACTTTTGCAGCAGCACGTTACAAAATGTATACTTCTTTCCGAGGTATTTAATGATATAAACCAGACTGTCATAACGTTAGAGTTAACAACAAAGGCTGAACTTTCACTGGCTGCAAATATTGCGTTCGCCACCTTTCTCAAAACATACTTTGGAAAATGACAGTAGGGTTCATTGAAATCCAAAATTTCTAGAACGAAAATTGCTAGAACGAAAATAAACCATAAAACGGTTCTTTTGGCAACTCTCACCGAATTCCTTGTATAAAGACATTGCATGCGACCTGAATTTATAACATTCATTGGTTATCCAAATTGTCCACATATGCACCTATTTGCTAACTTTGAAAGCATATTTCACTACCCACTCTCCACATAATTGTTGTCACGACTCAGTAAATCTCTGCTCCTCCATACTAACAGCTGCTTATCGTTCTTAATTTAATATTTAATCGACTATCATTACCTCTTACCTGCTTACAAACGTCTAACAATCACATGTTCTGGAATATGGATAAAGCTTCAATTTTGTCGAGGGTTCATTCTCTATGCATGCAAAGGGTAGTCTACAATAGAATGCAACACTTTACATGAACGTACCACATCCACTATTCCAACATCTGCACTGTGGTTTAAGAGTATCTTTGCCATTTCTGTGTGTCCTCCTGCTACAGTCCATATGAGTGCACTACATCCTTTCTACAAATGAAAAAATCACTGAATGAGAATGACAGTGCCTCCACCTCCACAAAAAGTCAAATAAAAATGATAAGAAGCCTCGGTATGGCGATGAGGCTGAATAACTTATGTTATAAAGACAAAAGGGAAAGGCAAGACAATAGTTCCGAATTACTGAAAACACGAAATCCATATATATCAGTATATTGACGACACTGATGGTAATGATAGTGATGATGATGATGATAATTATGATGATGATCATGACGATAACATCGACAATAAGGATGATGATGATGACAATAAGGACGATGATGGTGACAATAAGGATGATGATGGTGACAGTAAGGACGATGATGGTGACAATAAGGATGATGATGATGACAATAAGGATGATGATGGTGACAATAAGGATGATGATGATGACAATAAGGAGGAGGATGGTGACAATAAGGACGATGATGGTGACAATAAGGACGATGATGGTGACAATAAGGATGATGATGGTGACAATAAGGATGATGATGGTGACAATAAGGATGATGAAAGTGATGGTGGTCATGATTTTGATCTTTTGCTTATGCAATTCTCTGTTTCTCTGATTGTCAAGTAGACATGGCGAGGAAGCTTACAGCTCAAAATTCTTTTACCTTATCTGTTGCGTTTACGTTTGCTCCATGCAATAACAACAATTCTACCATTTTCGGGCATCCTATAGCAGCTGCCCAAAGAAGTGCACTTCTTCCACACTAAAAACAAAAACGAAAGTGATTTATATGAAAATCGAAAACGAAAGTGAGTGGACCAGAATCTAAAAATCGACTCTAAATAAATCAAGCTCTTAGTTATTGGTTTGGCATCACTTGACTATTCGTTTAATCCTATATTTCATGCTTAGCTATTTCCTGTTTTCGTGGTACAGTTCTAACTTCTGGAGAACAGTCCTCGTGCGCAAAAGGAAGTACTGACTCAAACTCTCTTTACATTTTCACTGTATTATATTTGAGTCAACATCAGCTTGCACATGAATACAACTAGACGTTAAAAGCTTTTGGTCTGTTTATAGTTCCTTGTAACCACACTGTTACTCTACGAAAATTGTTAAATAACAACTATTCACTATGGAAAATTGTTTGCCAACATATGTTAACTGTTTGCCGATAATTATTTGCAACCTAAAGATGTTCCCAAACACATTTTATACGTAGAGTAATGGTCGCACTGCAAGTGCATTAAGAAGTAATACTTCGTGAAGTGTTTGTAGGATTGTCGCCCAAAATTTTCTCTTCTCGAAAAATGAACAAAAATTCTATCGTAAGCCAAAAATAATATCATATACATAAATTAGAAAAAGTCTCTCTACCAAAATAACAAAAACTTTGGTCCTTCCCACAGCACCAACAAATGGACTGCTTACAAGTCTACCTACAATATCGTAAAAGTTGTAGCCATTACATAGAAGGCCAAGAAGGTGCTCCTATGCCCTCTTGCCCTACTGAGCGACAATTCCTTCAATTTCAGCAGCACTGTCACAATATCTCCACTTTCCTTGACGTGCTGGTAGATCAGTAACATATAGTTCAATGATGATTTCATCCTGATTGGCTAAATCTGAAAGGTTTTCTACATTACAACTTTTTTCAAACTTTTGAAAAGTTTTCTATCACTGAATAGATGAACTGACTGAGCTTCAGGAGGGTACTCGATAGAATGGACAAGATAATCAAAGCAGCCATTGACATATTGTCGGGGCAAAAATTTCTGCGCTTGTTGAAATTTCATCTGTGAAGCAAAGTCAGCATCATTGCTGTATTACTGCTGCAGCCTTTCGCTTTCAATCTGCAATGTAAATATTCTAGTTGAAAACACAAGAGCATTCTCGATTAATAGCTTTAACCTTGATGGTGTTTATACCTGCTCTTTTGAAACTAGTTACAGAAAAGAGATTTGGTTCAGCAATCAATCACTTATATTGATAGAAAAGAGCGCAGCGGGTCTTTTTTCTTCCTTCCTCTCTAGTAGAGGTGCATAAACTACTGGGGTGACATCATTACAAGGGACTCAAATGCATTGTAAAGAATGATTCACCAACTATGATGGGATGCGCCATATGTTTACCAGCGATGAGATCGCAAAAGTAGCTGCAAATTTCTCCGCGCACTGAAAATCAGAATTTAGTATCGATTGGTGATGCTGGCAAAAGCATTTCTCCATTGACAGCTATGGAATACTGGTCATCAGGTCCTTGTTACATCTGGTAAAACCACAGCAAGGCAAAACGACTGGATTGCACGGCCGACAGTATACGAGGATAGTGCGCTACACAGCAAAAATTTTTAAGTTTGTCTTGACTCCAAACTCTAAATGATCAACCGATGACATTAATTCGAAACAAAACATTAGATAGCAAGATTATCACGTCTTCAAGTCATGAACACATCATGATTAGGGGGTTTATTCATTCATTAGGATTCAGCATGAGAACAGAACAGTCCTCCAGAGAAATCAAAGTTACACAGCTAAGGCAAATGCATCGTGTCACAGATTTCCAAATATTTGTTTCAAGCAAACGGTGGCATTAGGTCTGGCGGCTATTGTATTTGACTGCCCCATTGAAGCATCCGTAACGATTGGACGACTGATATCTTACGTATTTGACACTCGCTCATTGAGACAATTAACAACATTGGTGGCCTAAAACTCAGCAAAATCCGACACATAATTGTGCTGTCCCATTTGTTTCATGACTGCCTCATTCAATGTATAAATTTGGCATCTGCACTTGGAAGCGAACTCCTCACATTTCCAAAGTGTTTGCCATCGTCTCACTTCTTATCCATAACGAACAGATGCACTATATAAATGTGTTTTTACGATTCAACACCAAACATTAACTAATTGTGTGGCCGGTCTATGTCTTAAGACTTTTATGCGACCAATTTTTCTTGTTTCCCCGATGGTGGATCCTTGAATAAATCACCTGGCAAACAAAAGTGGTAACAAACTGCCTTCCAGGTGGGATTCTTTTCCATGAACAATTGTACTGAGATGTTTTCTGTGATGAATGATTATCAGCGAACAACTGTTCGCGAACAATTTTGCAGACACCCAGAGTTCTCTCTGGAAAATGATCCGTGTATAGCGGCACAAAAGGAAGTGGGTTCCTGAGGGCTTTTTGAACCCTGGGAGATCACGCTATTTTTGACCTGAAAATGTGTTGGAATAGCCTTTGTAAAGGTGTCGGTTGACGTAAATTGTGTGGGTGTCTTTAGTGAGCACGTTCGCTGGTTGATCGATGTTTGTTATGTAGCACATTAATGTTATTCAAAACTCAATTCTTTTGGCATAGCTGTGCTCTTGCTGAGCGCAGTGGTGAATGGGAGCAGGGTGGCAGGCCCCGAGCAAAAACGCTTCAGGTAGAACATTGACAACCAAACTTTAGCTACAGGCAATGCTATGGGTGAATCATGTAGTAGCCCAAATGTGCTTAAACTAATTCTCTTGCGAACAGTTGAAACTATATTTCGACCTCTATTCCACACCCGCATTCCAGGCACGATACTCACAAGATACTGGTATTGGTAACTCACTAATTAATTCACTATCTCATTAATTCACTCTAAAATGGTCGCAATGTTTACCGAAAATAAAACAACGACAGTACTCGACCTAACAAACATGTTTGAAGAATTCAACATTCTACCTATCTTTGGGTCTCAGGTTTTAACACTTATGCTGATTGTGCTTCAGCGATGTGCCCACGTCCTTTTTGGCGGGAAGGTTCAAATTGGTATCATGATTCGCCTTTGTTTGCTTTTTTCCTATTGGTACAGTAAAATTCGCTCATAATTAAAATCTGGGTTGTTAATGTGTTTCAAAATGTATTTAATTTTCATAAAATGGTTTACAATTGTTTGTGTGACATGTGATCACGGATGTCCTTCATCAGTGCTACAGTAGTCTGCGAGTCTCCCCTTTCGTACAAGACCGGTGCCAATAATTAAGACTAGAAAGGTCTACATTCGATCCTTACTGATTTCTTTTTATTTACTAAAACGATTGGGTAGCCTGGCATTAGAACTTTTCAGTGTTATCATAAACTGGTCCACCTAACACTTAGTTCCTTAGTCAAAGATATTGGCCTATTCCACGATAAAAAAACCGACTTGCCAGTGAACTTACTACGTTCTAGGACCATTCGTAGTTTGGTAAGCCAATATAGACAAGAGAATTAGCTGTCTTCGCCAAACTACCCAATGAATGGTTTTGTTCATCGACAAAATCAAGTAAACAAACGTTGCACCATGTAAGTTCCATACAAGAAAAGTTTCACTCTGGCACCATTAACAGTATCAAAAACAAAGGCTTAGCCCCTATCAGTTTGAAAAAACAATTTATTATCATATTAAGCACAAGGTATTTCCGTGGGAAGGCCCTCTGCGACTTAAACACGCTATTCAGTAAATTTAAAGGCTGGGCACGTGGAGACGACGTCAGTCATCCATTAAAATCACGGGTTAACTATATCAAGTGTTATACCTGACTTTCACTTGGAGACATAATAACATACTGCAAAATGTTTGTCCACTACGAGGTAACGGCGAAATAAAATGATAATTTTCTCACTTCAAGTTATACACCATTGTAAACATACCACATTCATCGAATTTATGTCACTTCCTTCCTTCAACAAAGTTTCCGTTACATCCAGGTGTCCACAGAATACAGCTGACATTACCGCAGTCCATCCATTCTGCCAACAAAACATAATGAAATGAATATACGACCGTATAATAGCAAAAATATGATGTTTATAAAGCTCTATAATTTATGAAGGCACCTCGGGGATCATTCCATATCATATCGCAGAGAGCATGACACACGCTATTCTCATATTTTCATTTTACGAATAGATAATGCTGCGAAAAACAAGCCCCGAAAATTTTAGCTCCATATCATGTCATGTTCTAAAGATATTGCACTTCAAATTTTTTGACATATTTCAGGTTAAAACATCCATTGGCGGCCACTTTGTCACAAAACGTCATCATTACTTACGAGCCAGTGTTGCTTTCAATCCTTGCTTAATCATGCGAAACTTTATCAATCCACAATTTTGATATTCAAGGAATTCAAATATGACAATAAAAACTCTGTTAAACTAACACAAGATATGTTATCAAGCCTTGGGGTATTAAAATACGAAAATTATGATCATTTTGTAAGACTGAACACTTACTATTTTCGAGTTAAACAAAATCAATATGACGCAAATTAAATTTCAACAAACTTTGCAGGTCTACATAGCCCATGGCGCTACGTGAGGGGCATTAGCATGAAATATGAACTTGAAGTGGTATACGGGGACAAAGGAATACGAAGCTAAACGTGAAGGATACAGTACCGTACCTGCTTATCTTTGATCAAGTGTATCACTAGTTAAGCCAAGGAATGAACCCAAAGGGAATCAGACTTCCTTCAGGGACGGGGTGTACTTAACATGGCTGCACTATTAATTATTTGTAGTAATTATCTCTATTTCCTTAATGTAAATTTATATATTGCATATTGGTTACCAATTCCTTTTCATGATTCATCAACTCACGTAATGAGATCGTAGTTGACAGAACATCCCTAGCAGACCATGATCTCAAAGAGGTTACTAATAGTACAGTGCTTATTGCAAAATATACAAAAAGGCCCAAAGTTTCTACGATTATATATTACTATGGAAACTTTTGAATTGTAAGACCATTACAATGATCATCTGCACCGTAAGTTGCAAAATTGATTGAAAATTGATTCAAATATGCACCTTTGTCATACACTGGAGACTCAACTGATATATATACTTTGTTACATATGATTTCAATATACTTTGTTACTCATGATTTCATTATACTTTGTTACTCATGATTTCAATATACTTTGTTGCTCATGATTTCAATATACT
>JAAAKL020003971.1:0-11713 GCA_010016065.2 Carybdea cf. marsupialis auct. non (Linnaeus, 1758) | reverse complement strand
TTGTTACTCATGATTTCAATATACTTTGTTACTCATGATTTCAATATACTTTGTTACTCATGATTTCAATATACTTTGTTACTCATGATTTCAATATACTTTCCAAACAAAATCTGATTCAACTTCCAACATTCAATAAAATAAAACATAGATTTACATTTTACACAGTTAAACACCGAAATTGATAATCAATGATAACATGACATCAATGCCATTGGATATGTGTAGTAACAATTTTCAGTTATAAAACTGACGCGATCTCCTCTTCTGTGCTTGATTACTAACCCTCTTTTAATGAAATTTAAGTGGATGTTGCATACTGCAGCGGCTACTTGATGTTTCAATCGGGTTTTGTACCATATGAGCTTTCCTTTAATGCTTTTTCAGGGTATTCTTGGAAAACTTTCATTGTTGTGGGCAATTTGCCTATAGCATCTTACCGTTATACTATACTACACTCTACCCATCCCTACCCTGATGTATTATATTTTGCTATAAACACTATACTATTTAAAGTACATAGCACTGACAAATCCACTACTATCCTACCCTCTATTACACTACAATAATAATGCTGAAATACATTACAGCAATTCTACATTACATCTTTACAACTACGTAATCCACGACTTAAGACTACTGTAGCCCATATATAAGTCGATCTTGCCATTTCTCCAAGATGACCATAACAACAGAATTGTACGCTATCCAAAGTGATTCATTTGAGCGACACCATGTTAATGACTAATATAATATTACCGAGTCTGCAGAATCTAGCTCTGCTCCCCTCTTTTGCAGGATTTCCATCACTTCCAAATGCCCTCCTTGTGCAGCTAACATGAATGCAGTCCATCCATTCTAGAAAATAGGCAATCGAAGTGGATCTCAAGAAGACGCTCATAAAAAAGATGAATACTTTGCCAATCAATGCACTTAAATTAGAAATTAGTGCAAAACAGGATTCTGGCGAATGATCAAACCCTGTCAAAGGATGCATACTAAAGGCACAAGCCATAGCATTTAGCTGATGGCTTTCTCTGTCTCCCTGTGTGGAAACTTGGTGCACCCAAGATGCGCATTTCAGACTTTCAGAACACCATTGGAATGTTGATGCTCGACTTGTCGCATATTCCCATTCTTCAAAGGGGAATTATTTGACAGCTTTTCCTTTACATTAATCATTGTTAGTTGCCATAATCGGTGATCAGATAATGAAACGAGTACATGAGCCCTGGGGGAAAACTGAAAACACGAGACAAAAAAACAAAGCATTATTTGGGTGCACAATTTTCGTTGTTTTGCATTCAGGCTGCGCATTGAACAGTGCTGCTTTAATGGGTTTTGGCAACTGTGGGGACACACTGTGGCACGCATCACACAACAAGGTATATTCTCTCTGAGTCATAACTGGGCCGTAAATAAATGGTAACGTTGTTGGGATACCATTTTGTTGCCGCATACACATTTACATGGGACAGCATGATGTTGCTAACCATTGCTACACAAAATAAGATTAGGAGATTCTTAAAGACACTAAACATCCGCTTTGGTGAAATTGGAAAGGTATTACTTTCAAGACGAAGTTAATGTTTATGAAAGCAATTGTTATGTCCACTACGACCTATGGTTACGGATCGTGGATAATCAATGCGGAAGCATAAAAAAGAATAAATTCGTTTGAAATGAAGTGTTTTCGAAAACTTCTGCAGATACCGTATACCATAGAACAAATGAAAGCGTTAAAGATGATGTTGTGCATAAAGCTCGAACCAGAATCACAAGAGAGGAACGCAAGTCACCACAGTTGTTTACTTATGATATCTAAATCAAACGCAATCTAAAGCTGTTTCTTACAAAGGCCTATACAAGGCAATAAATCAGTTTCAGTTAATTTAGCATATGTCTACAAACTAAATCATCGCAGGTCACACTTACATGGCTCTTTAAATCCACCTTGCCTCCCTCTCTTATCAATGCCTTCACGACTTCAAAGTGCCCATTATTAGAAGCCCACATTAATGCACTCCATCCACCCTACAAATCAAACCAAGAGATCGTAGGGTAGCGCAGAGTTGTATTAACAACAGAAACAGGCAAAGTATCAGAACACGTCATTGTTTACCTAAATTAATGGGAACCAGAACTACCATCGAAACTCCAGTTATAAATTTTCAAATCTATTGCTGTTGACCAACGCCTTCCTCTGACACCCTGAAAACACCTCTGTAATGTTGCAAAGCTATTCTCTTCTCATACTGGATACACAAATTATATTCCTCTTGCGTTTCAACAAGTTACATCACAGCCATCCTCAGTTGTCCCCCAGATTTGATTACCTCTATTATAGTATATAGTACTGATAAACCAATATTTTAAAACGTGTTTGTGCCTGTCCTTCTTATAAATACTACATATGCACTTCTTTAAAAACTTGATAGAAATTCGAGGCAATGCACTTAATGTGTTTAAAGTCCTGCCATAAGTCAATGGTATGAGAGAACTGTCCTTTTCATAACCAAGTGAATTATTTGATTAGTTTCTTCTTTTCAAAATATTCCTTTACGTTCAACTTTGTCAATACTTTAAACATGTTTATGAGAGACAAGGTTCTCTTCACGACTTCGAATGAATAAGGTTTGTAGGATGAGCTACACATCCAGGTGCTGTCTGGGGTAGGGGGTATACAGGAAAAGGAGCACTTTACAATGGAAGGGGGACGGAAGAATAAAGGTAAGGGGGCACTTTATACTGGAAGGGAAGGTGAGGGAAGAATAAAGGCAAACACACAATATATACTATGCTGGGAGGTAGTACATAGCAAAAGGGGTGGGGCATTGCAGAAAAGAGGCACGTTATGCTGAAAGGGGAAACAAGCCTAGAGAAAGAGGCACACCTTACACAATATGAGGGAGACGTATACATGAAAAATGGCACCTGATACTGTAAAAGAGAGCGCGTTTATCTGTTCCCAAAATTGGGTATTTCGAGTCGATATGAAAAGGGCAGTGTAGGAGCAACCTTCCGAAAAACTGAATACGAAAATCAACAGCAAAGAGGCTCCTTATAAGTATATTTATCTCTCTGAACCTGAAAGTTCCACGCATTCTGTAATTAAAACATTACGTAAATACTTCTTGGCACTTGATGCCAATACTGAATCTCATAAATATTGGGCAACAGTAGAAAATAATAGGCAAATGTAGAAAATAATGGGTAACAGCAAAGAAATCTCATCGATGCAGTTTCACGCTAAGCATTCCCTGCGGAAGGAGGCTAGGATGGTCCCATGCAAATAGGACTTTCATAGAAGTAGAACGCACTTTCAAACTAAAGGATCTTGCTATTGTCATTGATGTTACTTTCAGTAATTCATCCCTCTCCCTTTTGAATTGAAGGCAAGAGAGATGTCCACTAGAGCAGCCGACAGGATTCCTTTACGATATTTGCAAAAGTTTTACATCTTGAATCAGGTAATCAGATAAAATGCGGCTACCATTATTTGTTAAACACTATCAACATAAACTTACACAATCAACTTCATCAACACAGGCTTTTTCTCCTAGCAGAAGCTCTACCATTTCTACATCCCCGCGATCTGCAGCAAATATGAGTGCATTCCATCCTTTCTGCAAATCAAAATCAAAATCAATTTTACATATCGGCTTTCTTTGCCACACTGGAGAATCACAACCCACACGGATGAAAACACCCAAAACAACTGTCTTGCGGATTCCTTCCATAGTAAATCTTCCTCCTTATCACAGATCTTTGCAACTAACATAAATTGTCAACGAAGGGTTGGTAATAGGTTGTCCCCGTTACCTTTGGTACCCCCTGAATTGGTTGTAGAACTCGCCAGATCAAAACAAGACGGATTTAAATACAAGTCTTTGCTTACACGAAGCGCAAAACCAACAAAGCAACAGGGGGAGTCAACACATAAAGAAAAGAAAACATGCATCATGAGATTTATTATTTCTGTTTTGTTATCCATGAAGGCCGGTACTAATAAGGGTACCTTGGATGATTTTCATCACTCTCTTATCCTGGACTTAACTACTGACTTAAGCCTTTGCTCATCTTCGACTAAAACAGGGTCTATTAGGTATTGTATGTGCCTTCCTTTCCAGAAATAAAGTAGGAAAACAGTGTTGATGCATGATTAAGGGATGTTTCTACTTTAGACTCTGGAACAGGTTTACTGAAACAGCCATGCACAGTGTGACACAATCTAACAAAGTAAGTTGACTAAAGCCGTCAATAGTTGTAAAGAGAGATACGGTGTTTTGAATCCAATGCTTCAACTGTTGTGTAAATCAAAGGTGCCGATGCTTATAACCGCAATCCTTTATGTACCTAATGCTGATTCTTCCGGTTAGCCAAAGTCTAGGGTCTATTCAATATACCAGGCAAGCTGTCTATCTATTCCAAAATCTATTACTTAGTCATTATCTTCAACTCTGGCTCAATTAATCTCTTTCTTCTGTTACATTTTACAGTTATCCCACATCCATCATTTACATTGCCATTCATTCTCAAACTGAATTCAAGTAAACATGACTACCTTTCACAAATATATACCAAAACAAGATTACAGAGGTTTCAAATAAGTAAAATATGGTAATGAACAGAAACTCACTATTGTCACAATTTCAGTAATCGATCTTAGCAAATATCTTGCAAAACAAACCCGTCAGTCCCACTGTGTTTACAAATCCATACAAGTGCACAAGTGCTTACCAATGGTCTCGGTTTTTCTCCAACGGACACACCCTATAGGCTCTGGAACATATTTATAGTGCCAATTAAAATACACCTGAGACGACATTAGTACTCAGAGCTACAAAAATCTCTCTAGTTGACCAACTAGCCTTGAAGTTCTCTTTTTTTTACAACTCTGGACAAGAGTGCTTATAAATTCAAGCAATGTCTTGTTGAATCGATGCCTCTGTATGAATTCCTAACCACCAAACACATCCTATAGATTTAGTCGATTCTTCTTCCCCTCTATATTTTGAGGGTAATTATGAACACTATTATGTCCTCCGCTGTTTTGTAGTTTCAATTTTTAAGTGGAAAATAGCTTAAACCCGCTAGCGACCTTCTATTGTCCTACAAATTTTGTCCTTCAATACACTTAGTTGAAAAAGGAAGGTCAATCGACACTTATGGATACGACCTTGCGAAGACGGTAACACAATCATTACGGGATTAGAGCTGGATGAACCTAACCTACCCTTCAGAATATGGATCCCTATGCGAAGTTTTCATATGCCCTTACATTCATTTAACCCTCTTCAATTCTTCTTTTTCTCAGCATATCTCTTGGTTTTACTCCTGTCAGGTTCACATTTATATTCCTCCTTAATAACTCATTCACTTCTCTTTATTCTAAATACTTGTACACTTTTATCTTTATATTTTCAAGCACCCTTGTATCACTGCTAATGATGGTTTTCTCATTTTTTTCATGTTATATTGTCCCATCCAACAAGAATTGTAAAATTCTTAATTCTTAAAAAGGTTGCCATACATTTCATTACCTAAAATAAAATTTCTTTAAAATATCTTTAAGAAGATGACGTTAGAAGATAAAATTTTGTTTCTACGAGATTCCTCAAGAGGATGTTTACAAGTTTAGTGCTAAGAGATATTGCAATCAGTTCATTTCAATGAATTGATGCATTTTATGACTCAAAGAATGAATTCAGTCGGTGACCAGATGTCTTCACTGACAAATCAATACAGATCGTGTTTATGGTAAAATAGAAGCTGTTTCATACAATGATGAGCATTTCCCATTATTGATTGCATTTCAAACACGTAACTACACAGAACATCAATCTTTGTGACGTACCTGATTTACTTTGATGAAATCACTTCCCTCCTTTAACAGTTTCTTAACTATACATAGATGTCCTTTGTAAGCAGCCAGCATCAATGCACTCCAACCCAACTTAAGTTAAATCAAAAGACACCATTTGAAAACCATTAATAAAATTATACTGTTTTAAACACATATAACTAAAGAATTGACTATTAAATATGTAATTCTCTCCAGTAAGTATAAAGTTAGGCAATCAGTTTAAACCTCTGTATGATTTTGCTAGTTTTGCTATATATGTAGTAGTGTATGTTATGAGGAAGGTCAACATCTTTTGTGTACTTGCTCTGATACTGTTTTAGCAATTTAATGACATCTTTTTCTGCAAAACTTTCCAAGTGTAATGAGGCCCCAAATGTATCAGGTAAATGGGGATTGCATTATCACCAGAACCAGCCTACCAGCGCCATTACATTCCCTGAACAATACTTGTTCCTTTCTTCATTTCAAATGCCCAGCATAAACTTTACTTCTCTCTTACACACGTGTAAAAGCAATGCCACCCCTAACACAACCTCTTACCTTGCTGCTGGTTTTCTCAATGAAGTAGAGGTATTAAAGACCTATTTGATTGAGTACAGAGCTTTTCTTCTCCAGTCATCGTTGATTGAAATTGAAGCAACAACATCAACACAATACAGTTATATTTGTTACTATGCGGTCCTGCCCTGCGGAATACACACTTGTCTTGTTCTATTCAGAGTACATTAAAAGGCAATCATAGTGTACTGATATATATAATTTGCTTTCAGATTTCTATGTTGAAGGATGCCATTAAACTTTTCAACAACAACAAACTGCACATAACAACCATCATGGTGCCCTTAGACAAGGAAAAAACACTTCACAAATGTAACCATTCAAGATACTATGAAAATAATAACTTAACATAACAGCAACATGTATGACAGCATGCTGGATGTAACACCCATCAACAAACTAACAACAATGGACAACATTATAACAATGGGGCCATTAAACAACAGATGAAAGTACACAACAAAACCAACTATTCACTGAACCACATAAGAAGCCATATGAAATCCTTACAGTGATGGGGAGATACTACAATCATAAGGACAAAGGATAAATGCAAACCCTTTAAATAGTTTAATGACAGCCATTTAAAAACTATTTTAATTTTTTTCATTCTACTTAATATGATCATACCCCATTGTTTTAAACACTTTATTGTGAAAAAGATAAAAAGATAAAAATTTTTAGGTGTCTATTCTCAGTCATTAATGATGACACAAGGACACAGTTTCCTGTACAAAAAAGGTAAACTTGTTGTACACTTAAGGTCTCGGGGTGATATTATCTAATACCTAAAAGAGTATATGATATATGGTTACCTTATTTACAGCATCCACCTGTGCTCCTGCCATTAGTAACATTTCAACAACAGCTGTGTGTCCCATAAATGCAGCAAACATAAGTGCACTCCAGCCCAACTTCAAATAAGAGACAAAAAACAACAGTGCATGCTTCAAATGTGCCTACTGAAACATATGCAAGAATACAACCATCAATGGTGTGAGAGAGTTTGAAAACTCACTCATACCCTCCCTTTCTGTTGGCCTTCCCTTTTTATTGAATATACACTTTGTCATCTATGTCTAATGCCACTGATTTTACCAACTTCATCTTCTTCAGACTTCTCTGTCTCATCAAAATACTCAACTCAAGAATCATATGTCTGCTCTGGTATCTGGTGCTATCAATAGCATCCAGATGTTTTATTGGGCATGTGCACACTGATTTTCTCATAGGCAGTTCTATTACAGATGCTTTTGTCTAAAAGTACACCCATAGAAGCTGCATAGTCTATGTCAACAATATCATCAAAAGTTTGTCAGTATACTTAAGAATGCATGTCTTAAAATGCATGAAATGGTATGTATTAGCACCCTTCAACCACAACAGGCAGTTCTCTAGTTCCACTGGTAAGTTTGTGATATACTAAGGGTAGCACCAATGCTACAAACAGCATTTTGTGGTGCTCTGTAATAACCATCAAACTGGCTTCCTAGGTACTTCAGGATGCTAAATCAACTTGAAATTGAGGTTTTCAATACATATTTAACGTTACAGATGGTAGTGGATGATTGCTCAAGAGTTCTTGTAGAGACAAATAAAAGGAAGTAGTGATGAATGAGTATGTTTAGTTTCTCACTACTTTCAGATTTCTCAACCAAAACCTTACGGATTGAAATAATATAGCTGACCAGTGACAGTTTTAACTACATCTTCCTCCTCTAGCAGCTGGGGAAAAAATAGCTAGCTGTATGATCCTTTAACATGAGAAAGAATGGATACATAACCTGTAAGTAGAATCAATATACTACACCGCAACCATTTCAATTCTAAGCAGCTTAAAAGAGTAACCTTGTGATAAGTGGGTAGGTTAGTAGAAATTTTCCAAATGACAATTAAAATATTCCTATCATGAGAATGCAGGAATATAAATATCTACTCAAGATGAGTCCGCAGGCATCACTACCAATTTAATACCAAACAGGATTAACCCTTTTAATCATCATCAACAGTCATTGACTAAAGTACAGTCATCAACTATTTCAGTTCATTGAGTAGCCAACAGTCATCAACTGGTTGACTATCAAAAAAGTAGTTGACTGGTAAATACCCCCAGTGCATCCTAATTTAACCAAACCTGTTTATCCAAACACTTGAAAGAAAAATATTTGTGAAAACCAAATAATAATCAAATCATCTTTGAGTGTTGGGCTGATGCATGGGGGGGGGGGGGATGAAGCTAGTCCTAAAGCAGGGTACCCCTCATGCCAGGAAAATGACAATGAATATATCTGATTTATGAGCTATTGTGAATGGGATAAATGGGGGGGTCCAGAATAGAGTTGGGGAGCCAACTAAATATTTAACCAGAAAGAGTCATGTATGCAGTACTGGTACTCAAAAGCAAGTTTCCACAGCAATACACATAACTGACAATTTAGCTATTTACTGGCCGCCATTTTCGATAGACAACTTTTCCTTCTCGCCCTGCCCATTTGGGTGGTTTTGTGCACCACACAGATTTGAGTACATAGGTAAAAAAAATATAACGAAGGTGGAATAAATAAGTTTATATTTCCTTCACACTACAACAGATACCTCATTGACTGAATTTACATCCTCTTCCAATTTCAATAAAATCTCAACCACCTCCAAATGACCTTTTTTGGCAGCTTGCAAAAGCTGGTTTACATCATCCTACAAATAAATGGACAAATGTAGAAAAAATAGTATTCGATATGTTGCAAATGGAAAAAAATGGGAATAAGCATTGTACCATTGCAAAGATTCTTTAGTAATGTGTATATTTCCATCAAAACTTTGTGGGTGATGCTACCGGTATATCACAGTATAGTCTGAATTTCCTTATCATATATAGTTTTCAGATAGCTTCAAAGATTTTTATAATAGCTGATGGGAATTCTTCTAAATTAGTACTGTAGTTCTTATAATTTCAAATAGAAGACTCTCTAGACCTTTTTTATGTGATTACTTTGAGCTCAAAAAAACCTTGTTGTGAAAGAAAATGGTGGCTCAAAAGAAAAAAATACTGGTTTGAAAGTATTAGATCTGTTCTTTCTATTAAAAACAGTAATGATGAATAACATGATATGGGTGATGACTGTGAAATGAAAATAGTAATTTGGATCATGATGGTGATAGGACACCAAGTACTCATCCCACTTTTGATTTCAAAATCAGCTGACTTTGATTAGCTATAATTTCTATCTTACTTCCACAGAGAATATTGTTTGTGTTACTCTTAGGCCACTGCCTACAGGTCTATAAATCTTTGGTGTCAAATATTAGCCAATCCTTTTCCCATCTTACAATTTTCTCTTTATTCACAGAATGCACAACCTGTTACATGTGCTGTTTCTATTGCAATAGAAGATACAGGGCCCAGATTAACAACATTTCAATATATATATACCCTGTTTACAGCATCATTTTCAACTGAGCCTTGACAGTCCCTACCTTGGTCAGAACAGCTTGTATACAATACAGAAAAAGAGGTGAAATGGCACTGTACCAGGAGGCACCCTAACTAAAATTGAGACATACTCTGGGGGGGGGGGGGGGAGAGGATACACTCTACAAAATATATCCACCTTATTTGGTCATTCTGCTCTGCTTCCTTGTCAGTACTGATGATTGGTCATTGTAGATGTTGTTTATTCCATAATGTTAGCCCAAACTAAATTAGATTAACATTGTCAAGATTAAGATTTGTGACACATAAATTCTCTATAGCCTGGTGAAACTGATTGGTGAATAGGTTTTCTGGTCTATTTACAGTTTACTTTCAACTTTTGGGCACTGAATGGATCAGCCCTGCTTTGATCAGATAGAAAACAGACTGGTATGATTAACTCTCAGAGAGCAGTAAACTAGCTCAGTTGGTAGAGTATTAGCCCTGAATGAATGGCTTATGGTTTCGAATCCTGTTAGTGACATACTTTTCTATTTTTCTAGTATCTATCCAAACTGATCATCCCAAATCTTCTCTTCTCAAAACACCAATGTTCAATGGGCTGTGGAAAGCATGATGGGCTGGATGGCAGTCCTATCATGGTCAAGTCACATGGGGCAGAGAGGCTTGTCTCCAAAATTGTGCAAAGCTGAATGTTGATGTCCTCCTGTGGAGTATTGGGAACAAAGATGGTTACCAGAGAATTAGATCATGTTATCAACTGAGATCACCTTGGTGGATGCAAATCTACAACACACCTAACTCAGTTGGTAGAGCACATGCCAGAAATGCGTGGTTCATGGGTTCAAATCGTATTGGTGACATACTTTTGTATTTCTCTAGTGTCCATTCAAATCAGTCAATTTGTATCTTCCCAAATATTGTTATTGAGTTTTGACCTGGGTCTATCACTGTAGCATTTCAACTTAAAGCTCAATGTATAGGTCACTCACAAACACTATCCATTTATAATAATTGGCCATGTCAGACATGTGTCGGACTTTCAGCAAAGATCAACACTTAACACAATCTCCAGCCATATGTTCAGTCATTTTCAGTCTCTGCAGGATTTCATCAACTGACTACCTCCGAAAACTGTCCACAAACTCACACCAACTATTGATGGTATATACTTGTCACATCTTGAGTCCTAGTCTTTTTTGGAGCTACGTTTCGAGAGATACTTCTCCCATCTTCAGGCTGTTGGACTTTGGATTGCTTGCTGATTTCGTAGTTCGATTGCAGACTCGTGAGGAAGTAGGGATCGAACTTTGTTGGGTGTTGGGGTCATGCTGATTTTGTGTTTCTCGTGTTTTCCCCTGTAGTGCTGGTAGCCATATGTGTGGTAGGTTGTAAGATATGTTATTGATGTGGTTTTGATGTTGTAGGGAGTGGATTGTTTCTTTAATCTTTCTGGTTGTAGTATTGATTTCTGTGTCCAGTATCTCGCTATTTCCCCAGTCAAAGGCGTGGTCATTTATCCAGCAGTGTTCTGCGATCTCATGACTCTTTACTTCTCCCTTTTTGACTGCTTTCTTGTGCTCTTTTTCCCTCCGTAAATCAGCAAACAATCCAAAGTCAAACAGCCTGAAGATGGGAGAAGTATCTCTCAAACGTAGCTCTGAAAAAGACTACAACTCAAGACATGACAAACATCTACCATCAATTGCAACAACTGAGTCGACAAGTGTCAGAATATTTATCATACCAACTACTCTACTGTGCTTAATTGTAGGGGGGGGGGTCATTTTGCCATTTTTGAGATTTTTCCCTCCCAATATCACACAATAATGACCCCCCATTTAACAGAATTTCGGAAA
>JAAAKL020003970.1:0-21913 GCA_010016065.2 Carybdea cf. marsupialis auct. non (Linnaeus, 1758) | reverse complement strand
TATTCATATCTTGTGTCAGGGTGGTTTCCAAACCCTCAAAAGAGTCCGCTTGTGAAACTATCGCCCAGTCATCAGCATAGCCCAGCTTCCATGAGGAGGTCTGTGGCAAGTCGTTAATATAAATATTGAAAAGCATTGGTGCAATAACCGTGAGTAAAGTTGCTATAAAGATAACTGTTATGATGCTGTATATTCTGACTGGCCTTAAGTCCTTATGTACTGACCCCAGGTTTGCATTTCCTAGCATTAGTTGAATACACGTACCTACAGTCCTGGGCAAATGTAAGTGAGGTTTTTACTAAATCTCAGTGCAAATGGAGCAAATCATGCAAGATACTTGCCACATGAAATTGGTGCCCATTTCTGGTATTATTTGCTTTCTAGATCTCTCCGCTTAGCAGCAGGGATGTCTGACATGCAAGTCTCCAAAAGGCTCTTTTCTGTGAATGGGCACTAAATTTGCTTGTCTCTTAATCACTCTTTAAATTCCTTTCTCAATAAATTGTTCAAAAATTTTGCTTGAGAGGCAACTAGTGAAAAATCACGTATCCGAATAATATTAGGCGGTATGCCATGATAACCATGAGATTTTGCTAGAGCGTAGAGACCCTATAGGTCTCAAGGTAATTTTGTTTGAGCTTGAAAATCCTCAAAGTGTGAGGTATGAGGCTGAGAGAGTTCTTCGCTGTTTATAGGGTTGTACATTGTAAAAAGAAATGGTATTGGAGATCTAAGCCTTTGTTGTATGACTTAATGTAGTCTAATATAAATACAACCAAGTTCTTGTATTTTGGGAACTACAACTTCTGCCCTCCGAAGGTGCCTCCCAAAATTCTAAAAACTACTGCCGTAGAGACCTTTTGGCTACTTTGGGGACTAGCACTGTCATATGACTCAACGAGGAGTCAGTTACTGAAACTTGGGGCATGGGGTGCTAGCCTACGTAGTTCAGGCTTTTTTAATAAGGTTCGTAATCCGTAAACAATTGCCAGAATTCCAACCACGTGTAGGAAGATTAGTTAATTGTTTATTTGACAACGGAGGCAATCTCACAATTCTTCTTTATTAAATGAAAGAAAGGCCACGGCCTTTCTAGAGCAGGTCTCAATTTGGCTGTGTCACCTGCCATTAACCCGCCAGTTTTTCCGCCACTGCCAGGAACTAACGTAAACTAGCGGGACTGTGATACGTAACACAAAATGTAAAGGTAAGTTCCATACTCTTACGAAGCGACGCTTGTGACGTGGTAGAGAATCACTTGTCATGAGCCACGTCTTATTAAGGTAGGATGGCCAATCCCCTTCCCCGTGGCCTATATCATTCTCTAATTAATGCCAGGCACACATTTTCCTGCTTGTTTCGCAGCAGAAGTTTCAGATTGAGAGCCAAATGTCGACTGCAACCATCAATCTTTAGCTTGATAAACCATCTTTCTACCGACTTGGCTAGTTCGCGTTATAATCTCAGTCATGAACAGAGGATAATACATAGCTCAAAGGCATCTTGGAAGGTCTTTGTACTTTTAGAATGCAAGAAAATAGGGGTTAGGGAATCGTTTTTTTAGTTGTTGTAGTTGCTAAAGGCGTTTCACGTCACACGAAGGAAGTTTTACATTGGTCCTCTCTTTCGTTTTCTTTAGGTGAAAGAAAGAGCCCTTGGGTAGCAGTATGCTGTGTCGCCATGGCCTTTAGTGTTTTATTTCTACAGTGACATTATTTGCTCTCGAAATTTGGATTCCGAAAAGGAATTTGTAACTTATTTTAAAGGGGAGGAGGGACAGCACGTTTATGGATTATTGCATAAAGGCCAAGGGGAGTTCCTGTCGTACAAAGAAAGATATCAAGTCATAAATCGATGTGACCCAAGCTTTACACAGGAAAGTATATTCCCAGCTTTCGGACAGGTGCCAATGTAGACTCGGATAAAGTGTTGGGCAGTTTAAGATTTGGTAGTCTGTTTGGGAGTAGTTTAGCGTGACTTAGAGTGATGAATAAAACCGGCGAGCGAAATATGATTTGTATCACAGATTTCCAGGTAGGTATAAAACCGATTACTATGTTTCAGTTTAATTGAGTTTTGTTTCAGGAGACTCAGTATGGACTGTCAAACATCGGATAATTGAATATTTAATCCTGTAGTAAACACCTAATATTTAGTTATAGTATTCCTGGTCCTGAGTAGATTTGGGATGTGGAATAATTTCTGTGATGGAATATTTGGGTAGATTTGCCAATCAAGGTTAGAATTTTTAAGGGTTTGCAATAACCATTTTAATGACAGTAGGTTGTCATATTTTCTCAGGTTGACTGCTAAAGAAAATGGAAACAGCACATTTGGAGAGGTGATGCTTTTAGAAAGGTCTGATCTGTGTAAAAACAGAGAGAGTAAAGATCAATCTTAACGATAAAAAAGCTCGAGTAGAGAACGTCGCTCAGTGTCTTGAAGTACTCAACAGAATTCACCCGCTGTAAAAATTTCCTTAATTTCAAAATGAGATGAAAGTCATTTGAATGTTACACCCTGCTAGGAAACTCTTCTGATACTTGATGATAGGGGGTAGGGGATTGTTAATGCGAGGTTAGTAATCTAAACAAGTTACCTTGAATATATTTCTCGAATGCACTGCTTTTGCCCAAGGTCTTCCAGTTTTTCGGGATTATCTAAATGAGAGTTAATAGAAGACATGGAAGAATGCAACCCATTTAGCTCACCAGACAAAACTTCTTTATGTACACGATCAAATTTCTGCTTAAAATTGTCACCAGACACTTGTCACAGCTAACTGTCGAGTATGAAGAGGATTTTTTTACATACAGTTGTTAGGATAGCAGATGATTGTAACGCGTAGTTAAATAGTATATGTTGTGACCCGTTTTATGTCGCAATTGTTATTAAATATGTTTAGATTGTAACCACATTCTTTGTGTCGACAAGTGACTGACTTTTTTTGTTTTGTTCACTGCAGCCCTCTGAGCGGCATGTTGACAAGAAGAAAGCGCTTGTCTTGATACCATAGACATTTTTTCTGTGGCATACTCGATTTGTCTTAGTGATTGAATAAAGTACAACATCCTCAAAAGGGAACTCAATTTCGGACGGCTTTTTGTTTAGATGAATGCGTCTTCCAGAGGGTCAGGGTGTTACGAGCAACTCCCTCTTCCTAACATCCCAGATAGATCCGTTTTGTTACAGCTTTACATTAAAACATTAGCCGTTGGCAGAGCCACATTTTGAAGCATGAGCCATTGTGTATCAACGTCAGGGTACAATTTTCGACACTGTACTGCAGGTATGTGCAACCCCTGGTCGACGAGGCTGTTCACTCTGGGCTGCGAATCCGATTTCTCCGGCTCGCAGCTCATTAGAGTGCATACAACGCGCCTTTCCATACATTCCCTTCAACCCGGACTGTGGACAGTTCCAGGGACACCAGGTGGGACCCACGAAAGGGCGCTTGTGAGATACGGGTTTCTCTCAAAATTGCTCATTCACGAATTTTACAAGACATAGCCATTCTTCTTGAGAAGAGAACCGATATTGTCCAGCTCATCAGTAAGCGTAGACCCTGGAGCAGATGCGCTTAGCTCTGTTAAGTTGAGAGCCCATATGAATTCATAAAGATAGAATCTGGATCAAATTGCCTTGCCTCAGTCCATTATCTGTCTGCAGTCATACTTCTACATCACTGGTTTAACCCAACCCAGACCGGGGGAAGACTATTTCTATATTTTCCAAGAAGCATTTAATAATAATAATTGAAATTTTGTTAACGATGACATAGTAATAGCCCTCTCAGGGAAGAGTCGCCCCCAAACAAAAATAAATGTTTACGTGTAAAAATATTTGCAATTAATCTGGGTTTCGTTTTGGCTTAATCAGGTAAATGGCATTTGAAATACGTCCTTGCACATTACTCTACATTGATTATCTAATATACCTAAAAGTAAGCTTGTTCCGCGTTTAGCTAGTGAACCATATTCCAACCGGGATCTTTTGAACGGTGTTTAGGTACTAGTCAACTTCCGACAGTTATGTAACGTCATCACCTCAAATTTCAAAAATAGAGTTATTTTCCTTTAGTTGAAATATAGAGCAGTATACCAGCCAAGTTTTATAATTAAGCGACAAATATTTCCAGAGATCTTGACACTGAAGTAGCTCCTTGCTTTCTAGGCCCCCCAAGTTCTGTGTATCTCGTAATAACAAAGTCTGGATGGGTCTGAAATGATTTAATAGTCTTGTTTGCTTGTCTCGTCTTTCTCCTTCAAGTATGGATGACATCGGAATGATCTATGGCCACCCTGTACTAGCCTTGTGAAAAGACTCGTGTATCAGAGAGCAAACATTTAAGACCTCGATAAAAATTTCTCCCTCGTCAATAGGTAGAGCAGGCTCGATTGCATGACAACAGTTGGTACTAACTGCCCAATCACCTTCATAACTATTTCAGAAATCTATAGGTCCCTTAATTTCTGTTTATATAAAAACTAAGGACACGAGAAGTTTAGGTGTCTAGTACAATTTTGATGATGGTGAAAAGAAGGTGCTGCAGATGCGATTGGAACATTCCCTCCAATAAAAGAAATCGCCAAATAAAAATCTGGGACGCTTTCTACCAAAACTTGAACGGAAATAAGAAAATTGGAAATGCGAGTTTGTATACCTAGCCGTTTGCTAACCCACAAGAGCCCGTATTTGTGTGATAGATACATGTGAAAATACCGACATCATGTTTTAAATACGGAAGATTTTTCTCACTTTAACCCTTACAACATCTCTATCCTTAAACAGTTAAGAACAATACAAGATATCAATAAACAATTAGTAAACTGTTTGGTGGAAATTCAAAATTTGACAGTTTATATAAAAGGTGGATAATTTATGAAGTTTTGATATAAAAAACGTTGTTATGGAAAATGAACAGGCTGACTTTGCATTATCCCATCAAGTGTTTGGTTCGAATTCAACAGGTATAAGCTGACCATTAACTATATGTACTAGTGTATTGGTATAATCAGAGGCGGGTAGATTGCCAAACATTGAGATGTCGAGCAACCAGGGGCCCGAAGAGAAATCTAGATATCGAGAGTTGACGATGGTTGCACAATTTTTTTATCCGTATCCACAAATTAAAGAACTTGTTTGTCTGTCTTTCCCCCCCTTCTCCGTTGTTTTAACTGTTTACTGAATGTAGACATCGGCGTTGTAAATTCTCGAAGGTGAAAAATCGTGGGACCACGGGGAATTGAACCCACAACGCGCAACACGACGCTTTTCCACTAAGCTACGGTCCCTTACCAACGAAAGAGAGAAATTTGGGATGTCTATTGCTTGGATATTGCGTCATTGCAACAGTTTCAATTAGTGTCCCCACAAATTTGTCCCATCCTGCGTTTCGTTGACGTGGCATTTCCCACTTGCTTTGTCATGCTCACTATGTAGAAACGTTTTGTATACTTTGTAGGTGTGAAAGAAACATGTGATAAAAGGAGCAAGAGGCAAGGGAGTATGGGGGGGCTGTACCCCAAATTTCTGGAAACTCAAAACTTGGGCAACAATTTTAGCCTGCATTCTAGCGAAATGGGTATGAAGTGTCCGAAAAACTGGTATTCTCTGATTATTAGAAATAAGTATATATATGTAAGCTGCCGATTTCAAACTTGCTCGATTATTTCAGATACAAAATTAGATATCAGATATCGTGTTAAATCACCCTTGTGAAGAGAGTCATAGCTTTCAGAATAGTTGGACTTAATAGCGTACATGATACCACAGCTGTGAAACATGCACGTCTGTACAGATGGGGAAGACAAAGCACTCTGCAATCAGTCAGTCAGCTGCCATTCCTCTTCTTAATCCATTTGAACCTATCAACCCAATAGATTAAAATGAATAGGCGGAATCGACGTCTTGTTTGACAATGCCTGTTAAAGTGTCCTAGTCTCCACTCTAGGAAACTTAGTTAAAAGACCTGCCCATTTTGTGCACAATAAAATTGAAAAAGAGTCACCTTGCAAACAATTCACAGAAACGAGGCTAAACAGATATGCTGTATCGGCATTCGCACCTGGTAGCAACAACACAATCAACATATAAAGCGGAAAAGCGAAGTTAAGCTCGTCCCACTTGCACCTTGTCGAAGTAACTCCCAAAAATCTTAATGTGGATGATCTCAATTCGAAACATTATGCAGGGCAGATGATGAAACGAAAACAACCTCCAGATGATACGATCAATAACGTCGCCAAAATGTCAAAATTGGAGGATGATCCCAATGTTTCTCTAAGCGAAAAGCAGAAGAAATATGACCGTCAATTAAGGTAGTATTATTGCTTTCTTACTTATAAAGACGTTTGCCACGTTTTTTTCTCTTTCCTCGCATTTTCTCTCCTTTCCCTTTTCTTTTCGTGTTACAAAAATCAGTAATAGTTGTTGCAGATTATGAAATAGCGGCGCTTAGGTAGACTACCAGTATTGTTTATTAGTTTGTACTCTGTATAGAGTTCAATCACCTGTCTTCTCCAACTCCCAGAAGCGAGTTTTCCCCTCCTCATTAAATAAAATTCTATTTTTCTGTGATGCGAAGCCTCGATGACCGTTAATTTCGCCTCTTAGCGCCCTGGGCCTAGGCCCTCAGTACTGTCCGTTCTTATAATGCACTTGTGATCGATCATAACCCATTTAGAAGTATTTTTCTGTGTATTGTCACGTGTGTTTTACTTTTATTCTTTTATGAATCTGTTTACTTGAAGACAAAAAAAGATATGTATAAATTTATTTAATGTACCCTTATAATGTTATCCATGTAGCTACGTACGTAGTGGCTGTCAATTTGCGATCTGAGGTTGAACAGTAACCCGATGGTCTTCTTACAATGCCTTAGCCTAGGCCAATTCGTTTGGTACAATTTATTGAGGCTATTGCTATTTATTAAACAAGATTCCTAGGAGGTCAGTGGTTTGGAGTAATTAATATCTACCAGAACTTTTGAATAGGTTGTTGTATTGGACAGTAATGCCAGGATATCTTTTTCTCTGTCGTGCTGACATGATATCTTTTGAAAAATTTTAGAGGTTCTCCATTGGTGACTTCCCAAATATTCGCATGATTGGGATTACATGTGTAGTCGATTCCGAGACAACTATTTTGCCATTAGTGGATTTCTGAATGCAATATAGAGACTTGGTGCTTAATTCTCACTATAAAGATAGCAAAGCTATGATATAGAGTATTCATATATATGTTACTATGCCAGAGTAATCAAACTTTACATACACAATGAGAATAGCACAAAGGAACAACAATAGTACCATCCTAAGTGTGTATTCCAACAGAAGTGGAGCTGAGCTGATTATATTCAATCTGTAGATGAACCTGTTTCACCCTTTGTAGGCTTGTAAGCACACAGCAGAGACTATTTGGGCTGAATTCTAGTTGCAACAACATAGTTGAAAAAAGTCATATAGTAGCAAGACAAAGGGTAAAATAGATATTTTCACATTCTTTGAGACATTAGCTCAACCAAATGGAAAGTTCAAATTTAAAACCAGGTTTTCTAGACATTATATAGTCAGGCACTGTAAAATTTCTTATACTCCCATATTCTTATAAAATAAAATAAAGAATAACAGTTTGACCTGTTATAGGGTTCCTGTAATAGTTTGCCATCTGAAATTTTTAGTGTTTAAAATTAAGATAAAGAGTTTAAAGTACAAGCACTGCAAAAATTCCTAGCACACTTATTATCTCAATGTGTTAACGCAGGTCATATTGATGCTTTCAAAATGGAAATATAGTTTTATCTGTCTGTCTGTCTACCATTCTATATATCCATATATTTGCATCACATTTTATTGTAAGACCTTTGTTTGCAGGTTGTGGGGTGATCATGGACAAACTTCTTTGGAAACTGCCTCTATTTGTTTGATTAATGCAACTGCTGTTGGAACCGAAACACTGAAGTGCCTTGTCTTACCAGGTGTGTATTGTAATATTATTAGGGGATCTTGAGGTGGTCAACTGTTTTAGTTTTATTTTGCTATTTATTCTTATTTTAGTCACTCCTGACCTCTCTGTAGTAACATAGGAACTAGTCATTTTAGTTCACAAGCTTGTCACATGACTGCATTCAAATGTAGATAGTGACTATGTAGTTTATCATGCAAGGCTATAATACAATCCAGATGAATGCAGCCCCCAGAATCTAGGCGATTGCTTATTTTTCATTCTCAAGGGAGCTCTCCTATACAGCTTCTCCTACTGTTTATGAACAAGATAAAATCCCAAACAGTGTTCTGTTCTCAAAATCGCCAAGCATGTTGTGGACTCTAATTACACTTCTGACTAATGTTGGGTTGGTCACGCGCCTGAATCATCCCTAAATCAGCCAGAAAAATTGGAGCGTGTAAATCAGATTTTATATACAGATGTGGATTAGAAGGCCATGGAATCTGTTGTAGTGCATCTCATACACCAAGCCGTTGTATGATGTACCCATTGGTAACATCCCATTAGTGAAATCTCATTGGTGACATACTTTTCTATTTCTCTAATATCTATTAAATCTTAACACTAGAAGGTGCAATACTTAACATTAATTGGTTGAATTGTATTCTTGTTGATGTTGATAGTCTTTGTAGCTGCTTATGAAGGTTTTGTTTCATATCTAGGATGCACTTAAGCAATACTTGCTAGTTCTAAGATGTACACCACAGTTTCCAAAGTACCATTGTTAGTAATTGTCATATTTCTGTTGACACAGTAAGAGTTTATGCACTTTTCCCAGTCAACAACCAGCTTCTTTCTTGTAGATTCCAAAACAAATTGTTTAAATAAGATCCAATTTTTGAGTTGCTACTACTGTGTCCTTTTCTTACTATAGGTATTGGATCTTTTACAATAATCGATGACAGTAAAGTGACAAATGAAGATATTAGTAATAAGTAAGTACTACATGATTGATGGTGATACTAGAGCCTGGTTTCATAATTATGTCGTTAAAAGATATAAATAGTATCATTATTTTTAAAATATCTCTCTGCTTCCTAATTTACTTACCATGCAACTTTAAGTGTGAAGATTATTATAAATATGTAAAACTGTTTCTGAAAATTGTAAATACTTAAATTAAATTATTGCACTGTTATGTCAGTTTGTGCTTTCCATGCCTGCTCTTGTTATTCTTCATCTCCTGTTTCCTTTTCACGTACTGCATGGTAGTTATTTCCCCATAATTTTTCATAATTCTTCATCTTTCAATGTGTTTTTTCTTTTGTCCTTTTGTGTCCTCTTCCTCCTTCACCCTCTTAGTCTTCTTTTTCCATCTCCACCGTCCCTTCCCTCATCCCTTGCTCGGTGGCATCTTTCTTGGTCAGGGTTTTTGTTTTTCATAAGCCATACTAATGATATATAGATATCCTTGTCAGTAGGGGATATAGCTGTCATCACCCCTGCAAGGAAATCATAATTGTTAACATGATCTCTTTTTCTCTATAGTTTCTTCCTTGACTCAGATTCGATTGAAAAGGTAAAAATTTTATCGAAACTTTTAACTTTTAAATGTTTCCAAATTAATGTTGTATCACCTGCATTAACATGAAGACCAACAGATGCTTAACAGAAAATTTTCACAGAGGCTGTAGTAAAATAGTTGCGTAAACATATTTTCCATTATGGAGGCTTCTTTTTGGTTGGTTTTACAGTTAAGTTGTAGCATTAATGAAGAGTAGAAGATTTGAATACAATAATGAGAAGACAATATGTTTACTGAGGTGCTGAGATCATCATTTTGAAGATAGCAAATCACCATTTATGTTGACTCTCATCTTTAGAAATGTATTTGTTGATGATGTGAATTTTGTCACGAATTTTAGTAATGATATTTAAAAGATATTTTAAGATGTTTGAGTTTTGCTTACATGAAATGTCAAGTAAGTTATTTTTGAATCATTAAATGTACCAGATGGAAATTGGATTGAATTTCAATAGATGTTTTGTGTTGTTGTTGCTCTTTTACTGAAGCAAGTGGTTGATTTTAACAACACAGGACTCCAGTATCAAGATGTAGGTATTGTCTTGTTTGAAGGTTTATCATGCAATGCATTACTGTGCAAATGTTGTTTTCAACACTCACTAACACCTCCTGTAACCTATAACTTGAGATGTAGACATTCACTTTAATGTCATAATTTTTTAATTATTTTTTTAACTCCTTTAATTTTGTCTGTGCATGTTTTTTCTATAGTCACGTGCAGAGACAGCATGCAGACTACTTCAAGAATTGAATGAAGATGTCAAGGGGGAATATAGTGATAAGGTAAGACCTCCTGAATTTTATCGACTGAAGGACAGAGTTTATGATGAGGAGAGTTATCTTCTTAAGGTGCTTAAATAATTGTGATGCTGAATCAGATAAAGTCTATATCTTTGATCAAGATCCCAAAAGTTAATTTTCATCCTTCCTGACCTAGGGAGCAAACATTACCTGTGTTGTTGCAAACCATATTTTCTGCATTGTCTCCTTATGTGACATTATGAACAATTTTCTGTTGTTTGATTTTATTTTGGGGTGAGTGATGCCCTTCCTTTTTATATGTAACTCCCTAGTTCACGAAAAACCTTGTGCACGAAATGCAAACTTGTGTAATATGCATGTGAAATAACTGTACATCATTAATGCCCACAAGCTGACATCAAATTTGGCTGTCTTTAATGGTGAGTATTTCATTATTATTACCATCATCATCACTATCATTTTGAAAGGGCCCCAAAAGATATGAACCAAACATGTGGTAACATTTAGGCCCCTTGATAGGAAGTAGTTATGGTAGGGGTTGACATATCCCAGAAACCAATAATATGGGAGTTCTTAGTGACTATAGCAAAAGAGAGAGTGCAATGCCACATCAAATCCATAAAATTTCAATAATCTGATAAACATGCTGAATTATATTGTACCAAGTCTTGGTCTTGGAATTTTTACCCATATCCATCTGAGTTGGTTTCATTAGGAAGGAGTCAGAATCATAGTAGGGGCAGGGGGCTACTATTTGCGTCCATAACATTTGATCATGACTTAAGGATAAAAAGCAGGGAGTGTATGTAACTGTAACCAAATATTTTGAAACTTAAAATGACATAAATGCAACAAGAAGGCATATGATAACCTTTACAATAGTTTATTTGTATATGAATTCTCATTTAGTCAATGTACTTTAAGCCATAGGAAGAAAGCTCTTTGTGCTTCACTTGGCACTATTCTATGGTTCATCAACACTGTTCATCACCAAATATATTTTTAGTCCAGTGATAATGCAACATGATCATTGATTTTTATGCTAAATTACTTTCTGAGGGTTAATATGTTTTGGAATGTATTTGATATGGTACAGGGAATAATTCAACACGGCTACAAGCCAGGATTATTCAGGAAACCTAAAAATCTGGAAGTTATCACAATACTCTGGCAAAGCCTGAGTGAAAATGAATGTAATCACCATAAGTGTAAGGAAAACCTAGATGCCAAAGCAGTTTCATGTGAATAAACCATGTATTGCAGTGAGTGGGATGTGTTTCTATGCACACAGGCCAAAGAACACTTTCATTAATAAACATTTTAAAACTTGCACACAGCATCATAATCCTTACACTTGCTCATTATGTAAGCTGCTTTACAATGCCCCTTCTCATCAGGCATTACAAGCCCATATCCAAGCTAAGTCAGGGAAATAAACAAGAAATTAAGGAGGATATCAGGGAAAATAGTCACATTTCAGTTTAAAAATTAAAGAACCATATTTGCTTTGTCACTGCCTTTGTACTTGCCTTTCATTTATTTCATCCTTACTTGTCCCTTTTCATTCAAAAGGATCCTGTGCAACTTATTGAAGAAAATGTCACCCTCTTTGAGGAATTTACCATTGTAATTGCATCGGGACTCCCTGAAAGGTAAGCTATTGTTTATGTTTATGCCTTAGACAGGGGTGGCAACCAGGGGACAGCAAGGGAGTTTTTGATGTGCCCTAAACCCTAACAGAGACTGAATAGAAAATGAGAAATAGAATGTAGGTCCTAGGAGCTAAGTTCCCGCTTGAATATGTTATGAGGATCCACTCAAAAGATGCCAGAGGCACGTTATTTCCTAGTTGGTTTGCAGACATTACTTGATAAATACACATATACCACTGTATTCCTCTTTCATTTCAAAATTTCTTACTATGCTGGCTGAAAATTTCCATCATTTATCCCTCACCATATTGAAACATTTATTTTGACATGATTTGTCTGAGCATATCCATCACATTATCCATCAATTACTAGAGTGGACCCCTAGAAAACAAGAGAATATAGGGCTCCAAACTCCCAGTGTTTGCCAACTTCTGTCTTAGAGTAGAGGTGGCTGAGTGGTTAAACTGTACCCTCTCCATCGAAAAATATTATTAACACCTGCCTTCAGTTGCGGAGAAGATTTGGCTGTAAAGCGTTTTTGAATGTGCTTAGGAATGGTGCTGTGTGAATTTCCCCCTTTTTTCTCCGTTTATCGTCTTCTGTTCCCATTAATGGGATTTGATGGTGTCCATATACACGGGACTTGCTACTGGAGCATAGAGCACTTTAAGACTGGATGCCTTCCTGACATCATCAATGGCCCTTCTGGGGTTTGAATCCTTACCCTCTTGAACCTCTTGATCTGAAGACCAGGAACGTGTCCACTACACGACCGTGGCTCTGCTATGTGAATACATGCAAATGCAATACATTTTATTTTTTACTTGCATGAAATATGAACTTTGATCAAATGATATTTGATGTTGCTGTTTTCTACAGTAGGTGGCCAAATCTTTATGGTTAAATGATATTTCCAAATTCATGTAGGTAATAGCATATAGCTGATTTGTTAATAGCTGATACATAATTTGTAAAGCCAGGGGAGAGCAGCAAAAGCAGAGTTGATACATATCTCTTCGTCTGTAACACACCTGAAGAACACAAGATGTTTTTCTTGGTGATCAAGAACTAAGGAAATTATGTCATGTTTTAGATGTTTAAAAGCATAGAAATTCCTATAAATTAAGTAGAAAACTTTTGTTAGTTTTCTGTTTATTTAGGGCTGTTACAAGAGGAGCTGCCGTAGGTATACCATATTTTTTTCTTTTCATCGATGCAGATCTTTAATCAAGTTGTCATCATTTCTGTGGAATTCCAACATCCCATTAGTCATTTGTGAAAGTGTTGGCTTCTTTGGTTATGGACGACTGGTTCTCAAGGAACATACAGGTAATTTGTTGTACAGAACCATAGATGTGTTCGTAAACTGCACACATCTTTACGAAAAGGGTAGGTAAGGTACAAGAAGGTGATAGAGCAATATTATAAACTTTGCTTTGCTACTGATTGATTTGTCTTCTACTTTTCGCTAGTTACTGTTCACAACTAAGGTGAAACATAAACTTTGCTATTAATTAGTAGAAGACACCTTTTCATTTGCATGTTATGTTCCACTACTGTACAATAAATGTACTGCGTGAAGTGTATTTACTCACCCCAGTCATTTTGCTATGATCAGTTCCTGGCAACATTAGTGCAGAATCACTCCTTTATACAATACACGTTAAAATTTGTGCTGCTATAAGGGACATTTGAACGTATCCTAATTTATTAAGTAGGTTTTCAAGAGATTTACTTTGCGCAGCTGAACAAATAATAACTGGTTCAATCGTGTCTGTCACATTTAAGTATGTAGATGTTAATCCTTTGCTGTCGAAAAGTGCAAAAGTGAAAAGAAATTGCAAGGGGTCTGAGTGTTATTATGCCGTATTTGCCATATAGTCAACTTTCATCATAAGCAATTGTAAGCAGTGAATACAGGTAGTGTTTCCCTGTGCTTTGTAAATGGACATTGGATGTGATGCCCCATTAAAGTAATGTGCTACCCCATTAAAGTAATGTGCTACCCCATTAAAGTAATGTGCTATATAGGTATGACTTGGTTAGGTGGACTCATTATGCTGTGCTTCAAAGCAATTAACTCTTAAATATGGCCTGGTGGTAATTGTTAACACAAAGACGTAGCCACCAGATGAATCAGAGAGAAGGGAGTGGGGGTGAGGGATGGCGACTATAAAAAAGTCAAGTGGACACAGGCAACAACTCAGAAAACAAGGGAAGTCGAAATATGTTCCCCCATACCTCCTGGTAGTTCGGCCGTCATCAATGACCCACTGCCATTAATGTGATTAGCGTGCATTTGTCATTATTGCTGCAGGGAAGTTTGTAAACATTAGAACTATAATTTTCAATGATTCCTTATTCAGTCATAGAATCGCATCCAGATAATGCTCTTGAGGACCTTAGGCTGGATAGACCATTTGAAGAGCTGACGAACTTTATGAACTCGATGGATTTGGAGAAGATGACGAAACAGGTTTGTACAATTCTGATACAAACGTTGGACAACCTCCGTTTTACCCATGTAATGCATTTCACATGGCCTTAATTTTACTTACAGCAGCTCCACTGTCTCAGAGCCACATGTTGCCCTTTCTCGTAATTCCCCGCCTCATCATGCACACTTCACGTTTCACACTAGGCTCTTTCCTCGATATGCCCCAACGCTACCTTTAATCACTCCTAGTGCTTCGCTAGTATACACCATGCCGGGCAGGAGCCGTACATTATTTTGTGAATTCCCCTCTGTCAATTTGAGGTAATCTTTTTCCTTTCAAGCATGGTTTGAAATGTAGGTTTTACATAGCGAGGGGTAGTGTGATGGGAAGTTGGTAACTTTGATGTGTTACTGCATATGTAGATGCCGAACAAAACTTCACTTAATTTAAAGTGCACGCCCTTAAAAATTGATAGTTCAAAATTGCGGATTCATGTCATGTTTCCTTCAAAACGTCTTTCTATGAAACAAAAATTCGCACTTCCAGCGAGCATTTAAGGTATTTTGCTGTGAAAAAGTGCTTACATCAGCAATTTTCCAGAGATTATCGGATTTTTTGCCTTCTCTAACTATCAAGCAATGAAAGCCAATAAATTACAGAAGATGACGTTATGTTATTAACCTTGATTAACATGAAGTACGATCACCTAAGGTTTGAGCAAGTGCTGTAAGAATACAATAACAAAATAAAGTTGACGAAATTAGAAATTTCTACGAGAATGATAGGGGAAAGTAACCTTTGCAAAACATTTCAAACTGCTTACGTACCCTCTTTCTACATAAAAGCATTTACATTAGAAGACATTGAGAGCATTTTTATCACCGCAAAATATCCTGTATCAAGAGCATGGTAATTGCTATTAACGAAAGCAGTTGTGATATTTTCAGTTTTTTTGATTTTTTACGTACTTGTTCGCGAGCCAGATTGATTGAAAAAGACAAATCTGCTATGTATTTAAACGTCAGCATTCAGGCTTTGACCACTTTTGAAATATCGTAAGTTACTGAAGCCCCCCCCATGTAATAATGTATATCTCACTACCCTGTGTAGCATAGGGGTAGTAATTGCTTCTCATTTTGCTTTGATTTTCTTCGTAAGATTATCGGGGGTGGATACCAAAATTTCAGTTGTATAATGCTCAATGTTACCCAAAGTAACTCGCAAGATGGAATCCGACCAGCTCGAGCAATATACGCTTTCCGCTTGTTTTGAATGTGTGATAAATAACCACTCTTTCCTGATCATTATCGGCTAAGTCGATCGATGAGATGTCTTAGAGAGGAAATAGAATATGTCTCAGAGAAGAAATGCAATGGCATCAATGTAAGGATGCGTCAATCTTCCGAGAAGCAGTATGTAGTCAGTAGACACTTCTTGCCCATCTATCAGACTATTGTTGTGATAGAGAGAGATTTTAACATTGAAATGTTTTTGGAGCATTTTTTTACCATTTTTATCGTCCGTATAAATGTCGTATATTATGAGAAACGGCAAGGGTGGCAACGCAAGGGACTGCACATTGTTTTGTAAAATTTTTACAACCTATGTACGCAATTCTTCGGTAACAATTATCATTCGTTTTTTTGTTTAGGAGCACAATCACATACTATACTTACCGATGTTGATGTATTTCGCAACATATAGTTATATAGTTCGTATGAGTGTGTTTACTGTAAGTGGAGATTTTCTTTTTCACGATAGAAGTGCAAGTCGCTCTTTTGCGCCGAATTTGTCGTCATCTTATTCAAACCTGCGTCCTCGCATTCTCTCCATGAAAATGTTTATTTTTCTTTCTTGTTTAGGAGCACAGTCACACCCCATATCTAGTAATTATTTTCAAATATTTGCAACAATGGATGACTGAGGTACATGAGAGTGGTATCGAATTAATTTGTTAATTTATTTGTAATAAAATAATTTTATAAAAAATATTAATTTGTTTTGTTTCTGTTTGTTTCGTGGCCAATGGAATTGGTAAAATTCTGTTGACTTTTGAACCACAACTTTTAAATCGATGGAGAAGGGACTGTTTACGAGGGGGTGGGGGTGGGGGGACGATTACATTTTTATGGACACTGCCACCGGAAAACTGTGGCCTCTGTGTTTCTCATGTTCGCTACTTTATCATCGCGCTATTTGCCACTGATGAATTCCACAAAGGTGTGAACAATAAATATCCTTCAGATCTTAGACCTAAAACTATCAACATACAGATCAACGAGGTCCTGTGCTCTGCCATCTGCTCTCGTGAAGCGGAAAACTATGTTTCGAGAGATAGGACAGAGAGAGGACTACAAGCATTAATAGATTGTTAGCCGAAGGGGAAAAGTAGTGGCTTAGGCCTTGAACAAGGTGAAGAAGAAAAAAAGAAAAAAAAGAAGTCCAATGCGAGCCCACCCGAAACCCTACCCCCAACTCAATGTTGACCGGATATACCTCGGAAGCATGTTGTACGTTCGAACCAAGCCAAGCTAAACCAGTGCCGGGTTTCAAGATCACCCTGAAATTATGTTACAATGTTAGTAAACAGCCATAATTACTGAAAATTCTGTAAGGCCGATGCATAAATCACACTAGAAAACTATTGAAGATGTTTTCTATGATAACTACAATTCCAAAACACAGCTTTGAATCTTTCTTACTATTTAGAGTATTTTATAGGTTGCAGCTAGCAACTTACCAACGGTGATGTTGGAACTCGCTTTGATTCGTAGGGCAGGGAAGAGGCTTGGTTTAATTTTTTAGACCTTTCCCGTAACGACTCTTCCAAAGTGTTATCTGCAGACAACTACAGAAAAACGATTATTTCAAAATGACCTCCGTTTTTATGACGTTTTCAATTCATGGAAGTGTTGCAGGTAAAACCGTATTGGTATTTTATTTCAAATTTACATTTTCTAGAGTGGGAAGTGGCCAACGACATACAAAGAAAAGAAAGCGATTAAAGAAATGATTAGTAAAGGTACGTGGGCGTTACAGGAAATTTTGACGGTGCAACCGATTTGAGGTTCGAACACGTGACATGCAAATACTGTCCTACACCTTATTGTGGTTTTAACTCCTCAGAGAAGAATGGAAGTTATAGTAATTGCTAGCGTGAATCATTCTAAGAAGGATGTGTTATTCTTAAGTTGTTCTTGTTGCTTTAACTTTCTTTGGAAGATAGAAGATAATCAGATATAGAAAGTGAGCGACTATCGAAACCTACGCTAGTACCTTCTGAACTAAGTGGTAGTGTTCTACCAACATCTACAACGATAATTGGAATTAAATGCTACATTACAATTCCTCAACTTGGTATCTTTAAGGATCGTGTGCATTGCTAAGAACGTTCAGTGGACTCTCGTTCGAAGTGATTGTATAATGGTAGAGGCATGGGAAGGGTTTTCAGAAGAGCTGATCTTATAGTGCAAAATGTCCAAAAGTTCTCGTTAGGTTTATGCCTGCACTGAGAACCTCATTTCTAAACTTTACTCATTTATCAAAGTAACGTTAACACCGTTCTATATGTGGATACGGTAGTGGATAGTGTGGAAATATAAAGCCTCCACTTAAATTTGCTTATTAAGTTATTTTACCAATTGATAATGTGCTTACTCGAAAGGCGTATTGTTTAAGAAAACATTACACCTCATCGAAATGTTACGTCATTTAGATTACTTTTCTCATGCTGGCAAGGGAAGCAAAACTGGTCCTTTGATACAAACGTGACAGAAGTAATAGATGAAGCAACAGAGCTGGTGGAAACCAATTGAGACCTTGATTAGTTTCTTTGGTTTAGTAGGGACCATATTGACATGGCATGGATATGCCAGCATGGTCCCGTACGTTGATGACCACAACAGGCTCAAACATATTTAGAAACTTTTTTAATCTTATGATGCATAATAATAAATCATCCCGTATTATTGTAGGTATTCGGAAGAAGACTGATGAACTTGACGAGGATGAAGAAAATTTTGAGGAGGCAGTTAAAAATGTGAACAATTCTTTGATTCAAACTAAGGTGTGTCATATTCTATCATCTTAGCGTTTAAAAGATAACTTTTTAAGACTTTTACTATCCTATTTGCACCTATCGTTTTTACGCCTGAGTTAAGTGGAAACATATTTCAGGATTCCAAAGCGTTTATCTTGAAAACGTTATAACGGGGTTCTGACAGAGCAGTTTCTATTGAACATCAACTGCCAAAGGCAGGTACAAAATGTAATAAACTCCAAACGATACACAAAGATAGGAGTAACAACTTGATTACGCAGAGAAAACAATTGGAGGTATGTCTTAGGTGGGATTGGATGCCAAAGGAAAAGAAATTTTATAAAGATGGAGGTTTGCTAGTTTTAGTGTCCTGGGGTATGGTCAGAGGCGGATGGAAGAGGCTAAATAAGGAGGAATGAGAGTACAAGATAATAAAAATGGCACCTCGGCGATACTTTGTGTATATATATATATGTATATATATAGTTGGTATGTATGCCAAGCTGAAAACATGGCTGTAAGAAAGCATTTTGACCTATTTGCTTGTTGAATGTTTTGGTTACGTGATCCAATCATGACGAGATTCGTTAAAGAGACCAAAGTTTCCAAATTTCAATTTTTTTCAAATTTGCTCTTAATCATGCCTTATTTAAACATTCTCACAGGAGATAGAATTCCAATTCCAGTTTGTACTGGGAAGTCTTACATTAGTGGTTGTAGGTGCATTTGAGACAATTTTCCAGTCAAATGAAATTCATACCGCTCACAACTCTATAGCATGACGAAGTAAGGATGTCTTTAAAGCTTAGGTTCTTTAATGAATTATTGTCGCTTTAGTCATCAAAGATATGGATAACGGTGCTTAGTGTTTATCTATCGTAGAAATCAGATCCTAATTTCCGGTGTAAAACCATGGTTAACTATCGCCATAAGTTGCCTTACTAAATCTTGCATGTCGTCTAAGACTAACGGGCTTGATCATTTCACTTCGTAACAGGTACCGAAGGACATCGAGTCTATCCTTGATCAAAGCAATAAGATGGATGGAAACAAGGTATGAACTTTCAGGATGCACTAAAGCTTTCCATGATATAGGAGTAGTGAATTGACTTTTTTTACTCCTACCGATGAAGATCGAATGTTGGTACTTGTTCACAAAAGCTGCTGGCACGCTTATTATTGCTTGTTCAATTTCTTTGTAGAGGAAAAAGTTCTGGGTTTTGGCTAAAGCAGTAGGAGAGTTCGTGAAGAGACATGGTAAGTTTGATATTTTTATAAGCTGGTGCTCGTAGTTACAGCTGTGCATGCACCAAATGGATACAATATGAAATATAGTAATGTTACTTATGTCATATATTACTGCGGCATCTGCGATAAGCGTTTTTCTTATTTTATAAATACCAGATACCCTCAAATTTACTTATACAAAGGCATTTCGTGTTACATAAGGTGTTGTTGCTGTACTCACGTACTTGAATCTTACAGTCCATATCTGATCCAAGGTAGTGTGTTTACGAATATGGGATTACTCTCAGGTGCCTTTAAACGGAGGTGACACAATTTATATTTATTTTTCTGACTCTAAACCCTATTGGGAACCCGTCATTTATTCTATTTTTGGTTAATAAGGAATGAACTTTCTTACAAGGAATTCTCCAGAAGTATTTTATTAGTATTCACAGCCAGACTCTGCTTAAATCTGAATAGAATGAGCAGCTGCTATTTGTGAGCTTGTTTTGTTATCAAAACTGAAAGAAACGTCACCAGTATTAGGAAGCTGTATATTGTACCTTGACCTAGAGTTAACAAACATTTAGACGAGGAACACAATCATGTTACCAAACATGTTATATGGAGGTTTTATATTCTAAACGTTTTAAAATACAGTTTGGTATAGTGTAGTCCGCTTTGCTTTGCTTTTCTGGTGTTTTTAGCAGTTATCAAAATTTCATGCACCCATGTTATTTGGTCCCTGTTTGTTACATTTAGGAAAACAGACCCCTCCGTTTGTTTTCTTACCTAAGAGTAATATGTGATGTACTCGAAGATGAATATAAAATGGCGTACTATAAGGATATTTTAGAGCACTCTTCCTCAATATTTGCATCAGTTTGATGCATGCCAAGAACGATCATGTGGTGATAAAATAGGAGCTCTGCACCTGGCGACTCTATTGTTTCCTCTTTTCATTCAAACACTGATAATAAAGTCTCCGACGTAAACAACCTTGTAAAGTGCACAATATATTAATACTGATTTGCGTTGTTGTTTTTTTGGCGACATCATGAACAGTCAATGAAAAGTTGGTAATGGCAGTTGGTATCAATGTAGAGATATGAGCACTGGAACTATTTAAGTTGGTTGTTGTCAAAATATGTTATATACATTCGTTACCCTACCATCTAGTGTAAACATGACAGAAGAGAATTAATATCATTTTTTGGTGGTTCTTGTTAATTGAGGAAGAGCCACGGAAAGGAGACTGATGGCCGGTTTAACATCAAAGTTTGGATTGTTAAATTTTGAGGTTAACCGAAGATGTGATGTTGAGGAACTGGCTATAGTATTGAGAGGGAGAAGATTATGCTGATTTTCAACATGAAATAAAGAAGTGAGGGGAAGCACTTGTTTAGATAATAGTTGAAAGTATTTCGAGTACTGTATAGGGGCAGGACTATTGTGTGGTTTTCCTTCATGATTAGGGTAGCTTTATTATGGAGCGTACTGCTCAACAGTAAGATGGAGATACTGGCGGTGTTTCTGTAGAGGTAGATGTCCCCCTCCCTACTTGGTTCACTGGTCTTTTCTTATTTGAGTATGCAGAGTAGTAAAAGATACCGTAATTCAGAAACTAGAAGATTTTTTTTGGTTTTACCGATTCATATTATTCCAATAATCACGTTTCTTATTCTCTACCGTATTTACCTTCTTCTTTCGAGCGTCGCTCCTCTTATTGTTTTACAAATCATACACTTTCTACGTTTATACAAAAATGGGTATTGTTATTTATTTTTATAATGTAGGCATGGATTTATACAGATGATATATTTGCATGGCATACGGAATAGTTTTCCTTAGTTTCTAGATGTAGAATTTTATTGTGAATTAGCATAACTTAAGGATGCTTTTTAAGGGGGTTGGTGGGTGGTGGGTGGTGGGCACTAATATATCCGCAAAACATAGAATCGGCATGTCATAGGTTAGGAGTATCGATATTAAAGGAAGATCTGTTGGTGTAGTTGAAGATGATTATGATGTAAATGACAGACGAGAACTCATGTTCAAAGGTCTAACCATAACGTACTTGGTCAACTTGGCCGGAAGGTTCAGAAGGAAAAGTTCGTAACAGTTTTTTGTTGTTTTTTTTTAGTGGCATACTCGATTTCGAGCGTAGCCTGTTGCCCAGACGGAGTGAGCACATTTACAGGGGTGGTCTCCCGTTGCCTTCCCCAACCGATAGTCTTTATATCGGGCTAGGCGGGACTCGAAC
>JAAAKL020003969.1:0-21914 GCA_010016065.2 Carybdea cf. marsupialis auct. non (Linnaeus, 1758) | reverse complement strand
TTACTGACATCACAACTTTCAAACGCTTATTGCTTTGCGAAGAGTTATTATGGAAAACATTGCGTTTTAAGGAGGGGTAAATGTCCAGGTGGGCAAATGTCTGAGGCAAACGTCCGAGGGGCAAATGTCAGGCGTTCGCTCTGAGTATTTAATCCGTCGACATTCTCTATTTGAGTGTGAGTCAGCAAAAATTAGGGCGGGGGGGTGTAATTTTTTGCATCATCCTTAGCATTTTGGTTTCTTTTTTTTTTTTGCAAGAAACTCCTCAATAATTTTAAGAATAATTAATTTGGAACAATAGAGGACGCTGTTTATTAGATGTTAAGTGAAGCCGACGGTTTAAGTCTAGAGATACACAAGTTTTATTTACTTTTGGTACCATGAAAGGATTAAGTCTGTTTTCACGTATTTTGTCTTAAAAGGATCTCTTTGATTCTTCTTTTATGAGCAAGATAAACTAAACCTTTACATCACTTCTTTTTGCTCCAGGATAACATTTAAAACGAGATCTGCTCAGAGAAGATGGATTTGGTACTAGTGTTGCTTCTCCTTGGAATCTCTAGTGCACAAAGCACAAAAGGTATTCTCTACTTAATAGCATGTAGATTAAAACTTTCCACTGCTACTATAGCAATGTATCGTTATTGACGACGACGTCACGTTAAACCTATTTTGCTTATGTTTTCCCGAAATTGATTCTGTTGGGATCTTTGTAAAGACTTTAGATAAACATGTCCTTGTAAACAGTACCAAATAAGCAAAGGGATCAAACTGCTGATTGGTTCTAACATTAGTAAAACTGCAATTAAATGAACAATTTGATTCTGAAAATACCTTCTAGTTCCCACATTATGACTTTTTAAATGTAAATCTTAAGCAAATCTGACAAAAATGTAGACATCAGGAGATTATTATTTCATGACAGGCATAATAAAGTGAAGAAGTCGGAAAGTTTCGAGCCTCTAACAATTGCAGGCGAGAAACCGCAGGCAAACGTTTGCTAGAGGGACTTCACAATGCCATCCCAGCCCCGACCAGTTTTAAGTTAACGGTGCGCTATCTTAAGATGGAGGATGTTACTTAATTCAGTCTCTTTGCTGTAGTAAAGCGTACTTTGTTCAGGCAGCTAGTTTTATAGACACCTTGTAGCTTATTTCGAAAACTCAGCCATTAGTGGAAATAATCATGCCGCCTCACCCATTCCTAATATTTTCCTATATTCCATTCAACACTTTAGTCCTGTTTCTGGACCATGCTACTTTTATGGCATTTTCACTTTTGAATGGAATCTCTCTAAACTTGATATCTCAAATCCTCTCTTCTCAACTGCACATCACAACTTTAAAGGGGCTCTATGCAGCATGATGGGCTGGATGCAGGGCGATCTTAATATTATTTAGATCGCCCTAGCCGGTTGTTCATCCTTTCGTTGTCACGTCTTAAGGCGCAGAGAGTCTAGTCTCCACAATTGATTAGAGCAAGATATCGATGTCCGTTGGCGGAGTATCATCAGCTAATATGGGCAATACAGAAAAGTAAACTACATGATTACCGGGTTACCTCAGTTGGCATGGCAACACGCCCCGATTGCACAGGTCCTGGGTATGGATCCCGCTAGTAATATTTTCACATGTTCACTGACCTTCATTAAACAAGCCACTTGCGTCCCTAAGTTAAAACGTTCAAAACACGTCTCTTAGCACTGTTCCCTTGTAGCTTTTCTAATTTCTCTTTTGAGGCTCATCTCCTTTATTTCTATTGTGTTTTGATTTCAAATATTTATAAGTTTACTTAAGCCATTGGGTCCTTAACTAGTTACTTTATTTCAATGTTGTTACTCCCTGAGGATAATGTATTGAAAACGTTTGTTTATGGTACAGAGCATTAAAATAGTATGAAGTAGCGAAAAAGCAGTTTTGAACTTAAAAGCCTTTGTCGTCTGACAGTCTTCTAAGTATAAAACCGTCATAATGGAACGTCGAAAGGGAGAAAATGAAAGTCACTAAGCCTTTTTAATTATTTGCTTAGTTCCACGGACACTGAAAGGTCAAAACAACACCAATCAGGCAGTCAGACTTCTGGTTAGCTACTTAAAAAACACAGTTGGGTATTAGTTTTATTTCCTTCCTTTTCGAGTTTTTTTCTGACGATTTTGAACATGAAGAGGATCTGACGAACAAAACTTTTAAGTACCTAAATGCTAATTAGTTGGTAACATGAAGAGCTTAGCAATATAATTTTGGTGCTTATTATTGTATAATGATCATAGATGCTTTATTTTCGCTTTCAGCAAGAAATGATTCCGGTGTTTTAAATCAATGCAAACTTCTGCCGCATCCATACCATACTTTTTTATATGCCCGTCCTTTTCCGTTTATCTAAGGAGAACTCGAAAAGCCTCAAGAAGGTTTGAGTGGTGATTGGACAAAGTGGACACCTTGCTCTAAGACCATGGGCAATGGAATACGTTATCGGTTAAAAGAACGCTGCAACAAGACGCATTTTATCATCGAACAGTGCAAAATCAGTGCCAAAGTAAAATACCAAGCCTGGTACAATCAAGGTACAGAATCTGATAAAAGCCAGATGATGTCTAGCAATGTCTTCCAAACAGAAAGCGGTCCTTCTTACTCCTATTCTCTGCAAGGAAAGAGGGAAACCAAGCAATGTAGTACGTTTGTATGCAACCTTCTGTCCTCCAATTTTAAATCACCTTCAATAACTATGGTAACACTTTACCCGTGATCGATGATTGTAGATTGATTTATATTGATGTAGCTCTCTTATTTAAGAGGGAAAACATGAACAATGGTATTTCAATGGCCGATTCCCTCGAGCATCGCAATATTAAATTTCGTGATAATATTTTTTATGATAGTCACTTCCTTAAGAGTTCACTATATTCAGATCATAAGGTAATGCGCTGCATTCTCCACTATTGTAATTATCAATTCCAGGAAAAAACTGGAAATACGTTTTCCTTCATTGTGACATGTAACATATAACATGGGCTATGAAGGCCTATTCCGGCACCTAAGTCAACATTTTCGACTATTATAGCCGACTACCACAACACAATTTAAATCAAATTTTACGAGGTTCAAATTTGTACTCTTTCTGAAATGTCTCAACGCATATTTCAACAGGACGGATGAAAACCAATTTACACCCTTGAAATAGTGCATCTCCCTTTGTCGAACGAGGAATTGAGCTTATTGCTTTATCATAAAGTTTTATGATAAGGAAGTTATCAAGATAAAACTGTAGCATAAAAACGTACAGATATAACTAAATAGACAAATATAAGCCCAGAGACGGTGCAAGGTCACGGGTAGGAGTGTGTAAACCCATGGCAGGAGACTTGGCTTATTTGTAGGGCTAGCTATACAACCCTCGGCAATGCACGGTATCATTCTCCACATAAAATGACGTACAGAGGTGCTGTCCCTAGCGTCGTTATGCTGACGATAACAACAACCATGTTTGAAAGATAACTGAAAAGAATGGTATTTTATTGCATCCAGCATCCGCTTTACTTGAATAACGTTATGACTGAGCATGCCAGCTCCGCTATTTGGGTCGACAGCTTGTCTCTGTGAATCTCGGAACCTTAAAATTGATGATGCATCATAATCGCATGATAAGCCCTATCGTGAAAGAGCGTGGAATGCACATCACGTCGTGTTCTCCTGGACGCCGGTACGTGTCATCTTTTGTTAATTCGATCCTCTTGTATAAATTTATAAATCAGTGTACTAGAATTCTGTACCAATGTAGATCAACCGATGAGAATCGGCCACTGATTTCTGAAAAGAGTATTCCCATTGTTTCCAACAGCGAGAAAGTGTGGTCACGAGCCCCCGTAAGTTAAAATAGTGCGGGAAGGCCCGCCTTGTTAAGCAACATTGTAAATCAGCTTAGCTGGATGATGGGTCTGAAAGGAAGTCCCACGACATACCTCTCTTTGAGACGGAAGATGCTCGATCCACTGTTTTTTAAAGATGAGTGGAATAGGCAAAAAACGCTTCTTGGTGGAAAGTAGTTGCCTGTTTAATTGTCTCTACTTGGATCATTATAACCTCTTCCACATTGACTTCCTTCTTACAAATTAGTAATATGACATTGTTTGCAGTTCTGCTTGGCTATCATAGATGATATCACACAATATAACATACAATTTTTGCTCAGTAGTTAAGTACAATTCATACTAGAAGAGTAATTTCAAAATGGAAAAACTTTATCTATGATTACTACGGCAAAGATGCACAGCATATTACCAATAAGAGCATCCATAAAGCATATCAATGACCAAATTTAACAGTTTACTGTCTTTTTTGTATGATTGGTAGTTCTACACTTATCATATCATATATTGTTGCAAAACGTTGTACTGCACTATGCATTTTCTCTACAATACATGCCAAACTTGATGATAAGGTTATTTATATCATATAAGAACAAGACATACTTTCCTTTACAAGATAAACAGCATTAAAAGTGCTTCTAATGTACAAAACCTATTTCACAAACTTACTGTTTAAAAGGATAATATAAAACCTATTTTATGTAGCTTATATTAGATGTTACTGTCACAAATAATCTATTTTTTGGATTTTGTAAAAAAATTTTCTGTGAAACTCTTGCTCTGAAACCGTACAGAGTTCTCATTTTCACATGGAATTTAACCATTTTGAGCTCTACAAAACACCAAATGTTGTAAAGTAAACTTTTTTATAAGGTATCGTGTCTACGTAGAAATCACGTGTCATTGGAGTCTACTCCTATCGTGTCGAGAACTTTTGAGTACTATGATTCCTGTAGGGCTTAACAGACAGGGTTTTGGAAGGGTGAGACCGTCCCAAACGTCTTACGCAAGCTAAGTATTAATTTTAAAAGCTGAAACAAAAGAAGAAATACTAACTTGACAACTAGACCATACAGTATGGGCGTAAGCAAGTGTTAAAGGGGGCGAACCTTAAAACATTTTTACTTTCATATTTAGAGTCATGGCCCATTTGTACGGCAATAGGCCTTTTCTGGTTACCTAAAGCAATTGCAGCTATTGTCAAGGTTTACAACAGTACATTCCTGGTGGGATTCAACACAGGGACTGGAAAGGCGTCAGGATACACCATCTCAGTCATCTTGTAAAAGAAATGATGCTAAAGTGTTCCCTGTAGTGCTCCACAGAGAGCCTTTATTGATGAAATTGTGATAAATGCGAATACCACCTTGAAATGAGTATTGTGCACTGATCTCTAAAAAACACTGGATCGAGCATCTTCCGTCTGAAAGTGAGGTTAGTCGTTGGACGCCATTGCTGTCCCCATCACACAAAGCTTATAAACAATGTTTTGCAACATGGCGGACTTTCCCGCGCTATTGTAACTAATGGGGGTCAGTACTGGTGAGTACACATTTTCGTATTTGGAAACAATGGGAAGCTCGATCCAGTCTTTTTTAGAGATCAGTGGTATTGTGCTAACCCGATACTTTCTTGCACTGTTTGGTCTGGAATATATCCAGAAATGTGACATACTGGAAGGTGAAGTAAAACGGAGCAAAATGTAAGGTTGGAGGAGCATATTCACCAACGTTGAAACAATAACCAGTCAAGAACTTGAGAAGATGGTACAATGGAAAACTGAGTCATAGCAGTAAGATAGAGCAATCAAAATGCAACTTGATGCATGGACGAAAGCTCAAGGTAAATTTTCGCGGCCTGGTAGATACAAAGCTTATAATTTTATTTATTGTCTCCTTAAAGAGTAACGTAGACTAGCAAGTTGTACGAGATGCCATTAGCCAGAGCAAAGAGAAGAAAACAGGTGCAGTGCAGACATTGTAAATTCTCTAAGGCTAACATTAATCTTACAATACTGTACTTTTGCAATAAACTCTCAACTCCAGTTGTCAAAAGCTTTAGTTGAATAGTAAAAACAAACGAGTGAAGGGGAAAAGAATGCGGCTACCAGGGACATGATAAAGCTAAAACGAGAGAAACGGTATCTGCAAGGCAGTCCTTGCATGATCAAGTTACTTGGTGTAGAGGGACTTTTCTTGAAATTGTGTACATCTGCATGTGATGCCATTGTGATGGTAATTGTGGCGACTATAGAAAGGTGAACGCCGACTCATCATACCTCACTTGGAATAGCAGAGCGCTTGCATTGCGTAGACCCCGATTTCCTACTGGTAGTAACATTTTCACTTTGCTCTACTATCTCTTCGAAGTCAATGGATTTTGATATTGTAACTAGCTAGTTCCACAAAACGGCATCCTGGCATCTTAATGATCTATAAATTGCTTGTAAGTTAGTGATAGCTTTCAAGAGCTCTTTAAGCAATTCGGAGGGAAAGTGATGATGTCACAAATCAAAAGTTGTGGAGATAGGACGATTTGACTCCTGAAACCTAAAAACAACCCTGGAATAAGCTGTTTTCGAAAATACCAGATCTGTAGAGTATAGAGTGTTTAAACTAGAGAGGTTTGAATTTTAAACATCTCTGGTCAAAACTCGGTTGATATTCCTTGGTTCCTGACGTTAGGAACCAGGTCCAAATTATAAGGTTTTCTTAGAGAGAATTAAAACTCGGTGTTGGGAAAAGGCAACACTCTCAATTTTGGCCACTTACGTTTTTTCTAATAGGAAAACATGAAAATTGAGTAATTATTACATAATTCGGACATATTCAAAATCGTGACCTCACACTTTCCCACCGCATTGTTCTTGAGTAACTCTTCTTCGTAGGTAGATTATGACTTTTGAACTATGTAATAAGTAACGTTTCTTTTATTCAAGCTTTTGCTTCCGGGAACAGTTATACGCAGATGGCTCAAGTGTGTATGAGCGGTGTTAAAGTTTAATTTGAAAGCAAAAGGTAAGGTTGCGTCCCAGTAATACGTATTCTTAGCAACTCCCTATTGGCACAATCAATAAGGTGGGTGCTATGGAAGCCCGTTGGATGGACTCCACATGTGGTTGAATTCTATCGAGATTGGTTTATTTTGAGATTTTTGGATGTTGTTGTTCTAGTAGGCCCACTGCAGTATTTTAATGCTAATAATTATGGGTATATTTCTTATTTCAACATGAAAATTGGCAGCACTCCTGATACGGTGATTAATACTCCGACAAGCAATAAATTATAAGACGCCAAAAAGTATCGTCCCATACTTAACGTTGCTATTATACGTTGCTTCAGAAATATGGACTTAAAGCCTGAAACTTTAGCAATCCGACGAAACTAGCGTTACCAAATTGTGTCTATATAGTTGACAGAAGGAATCAATATAGAGTTGCAGACTACGACAACTACTATCATGACATGTTTTTGTTTGCTCTATCCCTGCGCTACCTAGTAATATCTATTGCTATCGGTTTCAGGCGTTCGACTGCGGATTCTGCTTTTAAGGCAACTAGGAAGTTAATACTAACACTGGAATAAACTTCATAGATGCATAAGTAATATACATTCAAATTTAGGTCTGGAAGATCTATAGCGTTGTCATGAGGGCGGTTTATTTATTATCTATGTTTTTGTTATGGGTATTATCTTCAGTTTTCAGTGTTGCATTGCATCGCATGTCCACACACTATTACTTTCGTAGTTTTAGATAAAAGGTAAACTGGTATGTAGTAATAAAATCAGACTATAGGTTAGGGAATTTTCTCCTTGCGGAGAGAAATGAGTCGACTTGCTAAAGTGACAATACAGCTGATATTTATTCAACTTCCATCTTCTTTCTTACTTTCTTAAAGGCAACTACTCATGGATACAAGGCATTTGATGTGATACTGGTTTTGACTAGGAATGGTCTCTGCAACATGATCGAGCTCAACATTCTTCTGTAGAAACATCCTTTGAATAGTAATACGGTAAAAATGGAATGTACTTTCCTAGCCTGGTCCTATTCAACAGATTTTGAAGTGGAGAAGGAAGATCGTAGGTTGAAGTTGAAGCTCGCAAGGACTTTGCAGGCATTGGGCCATTTTCGGTGAAAATCTTAATATGAGATAATCCTCTCTCTTCAAGACTTCCAGGTGCAGTATTGTCAAGAAGAGCTGATATCAATCCACCTACAGCTATCTCTGTTGTTAGAAGAACTGTGATTACTTGATCGACGACATGGCTCCCTGTTAAAATAAGAGAGAATCTTCTTTAACCCTTTTATTCATGTTGTTAATGAACACCTACTAGAAAACAAAGGGTTATTGGTCATACAGGATGACACAAAAAAACGGTCATTACCTAAGCTTGAATAACCTTCGAAACAAAGAATCAATTCTTTTACTTTTTCATAGTAACTAAAAGGAAGTATTGTTCTAAGAGTCTACCAAAGATATTGTGGACTACTGAGGAAAAGACGTTCACAGTGGAGGCATATTTGCGGCTTAAGTCTATCCATGCAGCTCAATTGCAATTCAAAGAACGGTTTGGATATCGTGAATTTCCCGTCCACTCAATGATTTACAGATGGGTCAACACGTTCAAAACCCATGGGACTGTGCATAACCTCAATGGTAAAGACGCTAACAGACAATCACACTCTGGACGACCGAAATAATCGTGGACAACACACAAATTTGCTGCAGTCAGAGACTCTGTTGTCCGCAGACCGAGCAAGTCAAGAGCTTGGAATCAACCGGGGATACCATGAGGAGAATTTGGACGACGGAGAGTGGTCATCAGGGCTCTCCAGTGTTTTCAGCAGAATGGTGCTACCCCCCCACACCTCAAATAAATCGTTGGCATGGCTACAGCAGCGTTTCCCTGACCGACTGACCAGACGCAGGTGTGCCCTGCAGTGGTCGCCGCATTCACTAGACGTGAATCCCCAAGACTGTTATCTGTGGGGACATCTTAAGGACAGGGTGTATCGCAACAACCCCCAGTCTATCCCTGATCTGAAGGCAACTATCACAGCACCTATAAGAGCGATCCCGAGGGGGGAATGCGGGAGGGTTATTATGAACTTTGCCCGCCGGATCCAAGCTTGCCTGCGGCGCCGAGGAGCTCATTTGGAGAACATTTTGGAGCACCATTGAAGCAAAGAGTTTTTGTAGTACAGACCTGAAACTTTGGGGATGTCTGCTACATAGACGTGACCTAACGTGGCTGACGTTTTGTATTCATCTACATAAAATTTCAGAAGATATTTGACTTTTGATAATGACCGTTTTTTTGTGTCACCTTGTATCATGTACAGTAACCTATAAAATTGCTATCTCTTTCTCAACAAGCGCCAGTCTACGCTTTGATTCGCCAAATTAGCAACTGGCACACATTTCGATGCTTTGGCTCTAAATATCGTGAAACTTGAAAACCTTTTTTCTCCAGAATAGTAAATAATTTAAGAAAGGTTTAAAGGGTCATAAGGCGCAGTAAGTCTTGGATTAAATCCATTGCCTTTGGAAGCAAATTTTACACTGTTCAAAGGCCATTATCACGACTGGTTTCAACCGTTCTAACTGTGATCTATTAGGTAAATGATAAATTTTAAACAAGAAATTTCACATATAATTCAAAATACAAAAACCTGTACTGGTTTGTATATCAAACCTCTGGAAACAGTTTACACAACAAGAATCTTTCTTTCTCAACTGTAAATGACCAATAACAGAACATTATTTCGGGTCCAGCAATCTTGTAAATTCAAATGTGTGTTATATTAACCCAATTTCTACGGGTTGGGGGTGGGGTAGATTATTCCCTTACAATTTTAAATCGTGATTGCTCTAAAACTATTTAGAATCTTGACTTGAAATTTTGTGACTTTTCCTGAAATTTGCTATAGCACATTCAAATTTTTTGGTCACGCCTACGTTCGGTCCTGCTGTAACATAAATGACACAATGACCATCTAGAGACAGAATCATTGTTTACACAAGTAGCAGATAATTAAAGTTTTTATAGCTATTGATCATCAATAGCCACGTTTATATATCTTATGATTTTAGGAAAAGCAGGTCTCTTTTACTAATAACAGCCAAATAAATGCAAAGGCATAATCACATTAAAAATCTGTGTTTTTGCAAAAAAAAGTGCAGATGTCAGCAAAATATGTAGGAAAAAGGTAGAAAATGGTGATGTTAAGGCACATTGTATCTTGTACTATCAGCATGCCAAATTTTAAATTTTAACAGTGTTGGCTTACAAATGTCCATTTGACAGAGGAGCGGTTGAATCAGCCCCCCCCCCCTCTAATACACAAGGGCACCAAAAATCTCAATACGAATAGGATTAAAGTTGAAACGTAATATCTATACTTAGAGGTCTTCGCAGTCTAACATGCTGTATTGGAAAATAGCATGAAAAGAGTGTTAAAACATCAGAGACATTACCATGAGAATCATTGGTAGCATACCTGTATTTAAGATAACTTTTTGTGACTTCATCCAATATGGAATACCCATTCCTGCCATTATCGAGAAGCCAAAGATAGTCATATTCCTTGTGCTATTTACATCCACAAATTGAAGGTTTGCGATTCCAACTGATGTAATCAGACCAAACAAAACAATGAATAGCCCGCCAACCACTGGAGTTGGGATAGTTGAGACCAAAGCACCAAATTTCCCGATAACACCAAAGACGATCATGATGATGCCTGAGCAAAGAATGACACTTCGGCTGCCAACCTGTGGCATGCAAGATAGAATCATAAGTTAATTGTCTTCTCCGTCATATCTGTCTATGTGTGACGACTGGACCACTTTGACAGCTTTGACAGTTAAGTCTAAGCAGACCAATGTGTAAATAAATAGTAGTTGATAATATTACAATTTAGAGACCGTAAGTTTTTGGCGACTGACATAAAGAGGCTTTCCAACGTGTGCAGAAATATGAAATTTTGATGCAAAGAAATACATCATGAAAATTCTTGCAATTCTAGACAGGTAGTTTCCTTGTTGCACTCGAGCCTGAAAATACTTAGATCAACTAAATTAACTAGATTAAAATCTTGGCTGATCGAATTTTTCCATATGGAATCTTAAAAATAGTATCTATTGAGGCTTCTGGGTTGAAAGAATTATTGCCTATTCAGAATCGACAGACAGTTTTGCAAAGCTGGCAAATAGTGTTGCCATTGATGCAAGAATGCATCTTTAAACTAAATTTCAAAGTGTGTTAGTTCTTCTTTGGACAAAATGACAAAACAGACATATTTTAAATAAAATATCTCGGAAAGCAATAGATTTTAGGGGTCGTTAGTAGCCAATATTTAAAAAGAAATTTTAGTATTTCAAACTATAATAATAGCTCACAACAATAACAGAATTCGATGTGTCTCCGTAAACCCACTTCAAAGGTAAGAGAAAAAGAATTTCCTGCCGTCAAAAGATCCGACACAATTCCCTCCCGATGTGAATTGAAAGAGACGTTAACAAAGTGCTGCTAAAAGGAGAAGCCGTTTGTAATGTTATCAGAGGTGAGGTCAATAAAACTTGAAAAATGATAATGATAATGATAACAGCATAACGCAAGGTATAATCGCCATTGATGAATAGAAAACATTCCATATATCAGACTTAAAATTTCTGACAGACAACTCGAGTCACTTTAAGAGAGCAAGAGCAAATCAAAAAGTAACAGGGATTTAAGAGAGAATTATGGAAACTGTGTAAAAAGTAAACATCGTCAAAATAGCCATTGGTGCTCTGGAAACGGTTCCACAAACAATAGCAAGAAGGCTAATGGAAGAAGGCTACTAAAATTAATAGCCCGATCAAGTGTTATACTGTATGAATTTCTTGTTGTTGCATTAGATTTGCCTTACAGTAAAAATAGAAATAAAACTGTTAAAAATAAACTGCAAACATTTCTAAATAATGTTAAGAAAGATTACAACTAGAGGACGACAACTCGTACAACTTTATAATTTGATAAAATCCTAGTTATAGTTTAATAATCTAAGTTAAAATTTTAATCTCTTACCCGTGTTATACCGATTGCTGCCACATTTTCGCTGAATGATGTAACGCCATTTCCTGCACCTAAAGCTCCACTTAATACACAAGCAACACCTTCAATGCCAATTCCACGATTTATTGCATGTGTAGGTGGAGGAGCAGCCCCAGCAAGTCGTGCACATGCGTAATAGTCGCCTATTGACTCTATAATGGACGATATGACCCCAGCAGTGATTCCAAATACTGCAGCCACGGAGACGGTGGGCATTCCCCACTGACCTACATGGGAACGAAAGCAGATATCTAAAATAAATACTGAGCTGCATCTATCCTTCGATTTGCGTACATTGAAACTTAATTTTCCATAATCAAAACTAATGGCCGCCGATTTGTATATTTTAGACCTTTGAATGAGAACATTAAATGAGGCCGCTGTAACAGCCATCTGTAATTACATGTGTGTTCTTTTTTTGGCACACGTTGTCTCAACAAGTTAACTCAGCTGTGCGTTTGATAAAAATTCCAGAACATAGACCATTGTATTGCAGTTTGGCAAGGTTCTTAGCTTCTCTTGAACTTTCCTAGTTCTCATTAAACAGTAAACAAATCTTTTCTTTAGCACTCTACCGGAAGACACTCTATATGTTCTGAAAGCTGTTTAATGCGAGGCACCTAACGAAGAAACACAGCAAAGGCCAGCTGTATCAACTTTTTGTGCGGCACTTAAAAGGGAAGATGGAAAGGACAGTCCTATTTTTGACCATAACCCGTAAAGTTTAAATCCGCTCTAATTTCACCTTGTCTTATCTGTCTATACATTGACGCCAGGATCATCTGTGCCAAATTTGGGCCTCATAGATTAAAAACGGTAACCTTCATTTTAAACTTTCAGCGGTTAGTAATAACCGTACAAGTATATTTCCTCCAGAAAAATAATATTGCCTATGGCGCTCAAGGGCAAGATCTGGGGAAACAACATCTAGTGAGACAAAGGAATACGTTGGCTAAAATATGCTTAAAGTCAGAACTGCTTATAGAACCGTTATAAATTTCAAAAATTGTTAAATGATAGATTGGAGGATAAACTATCAAAATAAATCTGGGACCTAAAGGAGCATAGCATTAAGTACAGTATAAGTTTGAGTAGAGATAATCACACTAGACCAAACAATGGATGCAAGCGAAAACGTAACTTAAGCATCATCTAAAAGTGTACAATTTTATGCGTTAACAAAAGTAACGTTACTGAAACTAATGTTGTAAATATGTTTCTAAACAAAGGCGCAGAAATTCTTTATCTGCCAATAAATACAAAGCAAAATAAAGGGTCCTCTTTCGTTCATTCAAGATTGCAATTCTGTCCCAATCAAAGCTGAGGGGATGGTCATGCAGTTTTTATGATGCATAATTGATGAAGGATTCTAAGCTCTTATATACAGTTCAATGTTCCTTACCAATATGATTGGGGGTCACAGGGGAGGAACAAATTTTGAGGTAGTTTACACATAATATTTCCAAAATTTCCTACATCTCATACTTGCGAGAAGAAAGGTCACCAAAAATAACCATATTACAGATCTCGAGAGCTCCATTGTCTAAATTTATCCGATTCTTACATTACCATCTGAACCAATACACCACATGTATAGAAAATAATTAGGGGGTAAGACATTGAATGGGAAAGAATAGGGACTGCAAGGTATATAAAACTGACACGCTCGCTTTACCTGGATATGGCACACGAATCCATTTAGCTTCTCTTATTACTGAGATACGAGCATCAGTCCTTGAAAGATAGGATGGATCTTTTGGATCATCTGTGAAAACGTCTGCGGCAGTGAGAATAGCACATATTGCCCAACTTACAAGAACTGCCAGGATGAGCTACAGTGAACAAACCCAAGAAAAATTGAAACAATGAAGGATATTTTGATATCATTAGTTTAATTACGTAGACTTGAGTGAACTAAGGGACGTCAGATGTCATGCTTGACAAACGTTTTGTTTATAGAATAGTATTTCAAATAACATACAGTCATTTATTAGCTCTTAAAAATCCAACCAAACGATCTTCTACAAACTCAAGTACGTAATGACAGTAAAACAACATCATATTCGTTTGCATACAAACAAAATCAGATGATGGAGTAGACTCGAGAGTAATGTCGTCTGCTCAGTCCACAACGCCATAGCCTCAGAGAGTGTTGTCATCATTTGACGCTCCATCCTTTATTCACCTAATCCTACTTATAAGCAATGTAGTTAATCTTGTGAATCTTCTTATGATAAACAGAGCAGTTTAATTACCCGCTAGCCGACTGTCTTCTCTTCCATATACAACAATCTTTGGTTTATGTGTCCAGTGTTCGGATTTAGTAATCTCACTACATTAAGTGGCCTTTGGTAAGTTCCGATTTTTACATCCGTGGAAACCGTGACACTATTTCTAACCAAAACGTGTTATGAAGGGAGAACCTCATTTGGTGTGGACCAAGAATTTGGCCAAATGAAAGAATAATAATGAAAAGTGATACATAAGTCTGTTGCTAATAACAATTTAAAGGTTTGACAGTTTGACTCCTAAAAACGGGTTACAATAGCATCTATGGCACAAGTTTGACTAACCATCCCTTTCCCCAATTATGTTGCAATTCCCCAATTCCTTTTCCCCAATTATATTGCACAAGCATAGGATTCCATAAGCACTACTCTTCAATCAACAAAACCAATTGGTTCTATATCCATTTTCGTAACTAACGAAGGTGAACAGGAAATGCTTCAGTTTCTTTCCTCTTGTTGTCTTCACTACTCGACGCCAACGAAGATATATTTTTGACTTCGCTAACTTTCTTAGTGGTTAAGTATACGGTAGTTGATAGACAATCACTATTTTGCACGTTGCAAAGAATGATCTTAATAGTACTTGATAACTATTCATTAAATTATGATGCCAATCCAAACTTTTTAGAGGTAGAAAGGGATAGGCAATAAGTAAGTATCTTCTACAGACTAAGAACAAAATACCTGGACCAAATCAACGAAGGGACTAGACTCAGAGCGTCTCATCAAGTTTTACTGCGTGTTGGGCGATAGGCAATCGGTGGCCTATGGCGATAGATAATCGATGACCTATAGCGATAGGCAGTCGGTCGCCTATAGTGATCGGTAATCGGTGGATTAGTATGGCACTGGAAGAAGAAGGTGTATCCTCTATGGGTGGAATGGATAGACAAAAGTTTGTTCTTTAATCGTTCCTATCTTAGTTAAGGAGTATCCTTATCAGGTTTTACCGTTTTTTAAATTGAATTGATAATTTGCACTACTCACACAAGAAAGAAAGTACCAAGATCATTGATGGCCTGCGTACAATTTGTGAAAAATATTTACTTTAAAATGAACAACTTTGACTTAAAAAATTGAAACACGTGGTAGGCCCACTGGATTGACAAAGGAATGAAGAAGAAGAACGCAGAGGAAATTGGATCAGTTAGATGGCCGGAACTGATGCCCCCCTAAGGTCAATCAATAGAGGTACTTAAATTTATACTTAATAATGTCGTCACTGCAACATGATCACAACTAGCCTGCGTTTTCTTATGTTTATGTATTATGGCTTTCAATGTATTTAGAAGATAAGTCAGCTATTTAGATCCTGTTAAGTCAAGAATTTCGCTACTTATTGTAGCAGATATCATAGCAACAGTGATGGCGTTAAGACACTCAGAGAGCCGAATAAACTGAACTTATTCTTCTTTAGTTGTCGCATCTATTCCAAACATTGACGACTATGGTCTGCCGTTCGTCCCTGTTTTGGGTCTTTCTCAGTAGTTCGGTGTTGTTTGTTTCGCTGTTGATTACGTAATTGGTGAGGCTGCTTTTCTTCCCTTCTATTTTACTAGATAGCAGCTGTTTCTTGATCCCATCCTTTCTGAAAATATGACCTTCGTCTTTTTCTTATGGATTTTAAAAGGGACCTTTTGTATCCTGCCCGCTTCAAGACTTCTACGCTTGTTTCTCTCTCTGTGTAACATATCTTTAACATTCTCCTGGTGAACCACATTTTGGCAGCTTCAATTCTCGTTAGCGTCCAGCTTTTGCATCCAGATAGGAGAACAGTCCAGACATATGCCCTTAACGTATCTAGTTTTGTGGCATTGACTTAATTCTATGTGTAAATACAGACTTCGTTTTGTTGAAAGCATCCTTAGACAAAGCAACTCTTTCCATTATTTTGTTATCACTCTTTGCTTTGGGTGTTAGAGTGTAGCCAAGATATTTGAACCTTTCTACCTGTTTCATTTTTATGGCTTTGCAGGTTGTACTGCATGAAGGTATGATTCTTTGTCTTAAGATGACCATGCATTCCGCTTTTTTGCATTTAGTTCTGATCGTTTTTCTTGACCTTTGTCTGCTGTTATATCATGGCGTTGTGAGCTAAAGTATGCAAATTGCGTTGGCATCCCGACTTCTACCTGTTCCAGCGGAGGAGCTCTTAAAGCCCCCCCAGACCTCTTTTCTTTGAATATTGCCTTCCACACACACACATTCTAACATGTGTCAGGGGTCCTGCCAACAAGCAAATGCATTCTTTCTGATATCACTTATAAGGTTTTATTAAGCAATGTGAAACTAGTGATATGCGAGCAGAGATCATGAAGCTCATAATCATAATCTCTGATGTAAGAGCTATGTTTGAAGATTTTGCTACCATCTGACAGCGTAAAAGGCTTAATGCTTCTCTGGAGTGGGAATCTATTACTAGTTTCAAATGATAGCCCATTGCCCTGAAGGTACAGGTACTAACAAGACTGACAATACGGTACAGTTGTGATAATGATGTAGGTGGACCTTTACCCAAGATTATCGTTCTTGAGTATTACAATTTAATTAAATAGTTAGCTGGTCAGGAAAAGTACTAAATAATAAATAAGGTACTTTTGTGAACTTTTTTCATAGTGAAACAATGTATGTAGTTTAAACATGAAGAAGTTGACATAGTAAAAACGACGTGAATAAGGCCATGCCTTGTCATACGTTACCGGAAATAGCTTAAATGGCTTAAACCAAATTGTCCTGTATCCATCCTTGCGTGTGTAGGTTGGAATTGGAAGCGGAACATCCGCAAGGTACAGTGTAAATATAAGAACAAGTATGCTGGTGCTGAAACAGAACCATTGATGAATTTAATAGTATACTGACTTATAAGTTTACGAAAAAAAAGGAATGGAATAACAACACAGCGTCACAGTGTAAGGTTTTGCAGCTGTTCTGTTATAAATTTCCAGCCATATTATAAACAACAATAAATTCTATAAAGTCTGTAACATGCATGCTTACAGAGTCTTAAAGCAAACAATTCTCTCTATTACTGAAGTTGAAGTCACAAGGTAACATCAAGTGTTTGACAAGCGAGCTACTACCGACAACCTCTCTAAATGCACAGTTTTGACGGCTCGCAAATATCTACAGCCAACTAAACCACTTCCTAGCCTATTTCCGTTTTCAAACCAAACAGTCCCCCACCTTATATGCTTATGCGCAAGCTTTCAAAGTTTCCATTAACACAGCACCCCACCACCACTCTCACACACATAGAGGCTGTATCACGATCTTTTGCAAACGTACATAAGAGCGCTCTTGAGTATGCACTCTCTGCTACTATGCCTTGTACTTGTGTACACCCTGCAAGTGCCCTTCTTGAACGAGTCCCATCTTACTATGGGTTATTATAACCATACTTTAACACGTATTTGCATTCTCTTCTACAATAACTAAACGGAAAGTAGCAGATTGTTACTTGATACATACGTGCTAGAAATGCTCCAATTGGTTCCTAGGAAACAACAAAGATGTGTTTTAGGATATGATATTGTATGAAAAAGAAAAAACAACAACATTAAATCAATAAAAAAGTGAGCCTCTGAAAAGATCTTGCTAACTTAATTTTACTTTACGGTTGTGATGGCTGGACAATAGGCTAAAATATGGAATAGGATCGTGATGTATTGAGGACAAACTCACTACGACGATTACTAAAGGTCTTATTGAAAGAAAACGAACAAGTTTGGCTGTGGCAAGATAAAGAAAAACATGAAGAAAGAGGCAGAAACAATCGTTGAAACTTTTAAAATTGAAAATTTTTATGGACCTCACAATGTACGCTCCTAAACCGAGAGAAAGGCCTCAAAGAGTGTGGTTTAATGAAATCCAAAAAAGGAGCCATCATGTATTGAAGTCAATGTCACAGCAAGCAGTATTAGACCTACGTGTTGAGTGAACGAAAACTGTCAGCCCCTCTGCACTGAAATGATCTACCAAAGAACATGATGAAGATAATGATGATGATGATGTCAATGATAAATATTTATATCTCATAAAATACACCATTCAAAGTTTTCAATCGAACAACATGGACTAACCAATCATATTGCTCCACAAGAGAATTTGGGAGCAATATTTGCTCGCCTCCCTAGTGTCCACCAGATTTGAGCAGATCGCTGTTAGACTCTTGTATTTCTTATCTGTCTTCTGAAGACAACAGAGATTTCCTTTTACGACATATTTTTAGCAAACTAAAAGAAATCTGGAATAAAGGCATAGAAACACAATTCAAGAGGCAACTGATTCAGGAGCTGCTGTTTTAAATTAGGCTGCTGGAAATAATCGTTCGGGAAGTCTTGTTCTATTATAGTTGATATCTTACATTTCCACATTTTTCGTATCTTTGCCAAAGATGCATCCAACCCAAGGGCGTGTTTCAGTTTGAGTCCACGAATAGGCATAAATGTAATCTGTTTTCAGCTTTGAGAAGCCGTTGGATTTTTCTGCACACCATGACATGCAGCAAACGTTTTTTACTGTAGATTGATCACTAGCGCAACTACTAAAGTACGAAAGAAAGAGGGGATGTTTATGGAATTAATTTCGTGTATTTTGTCTAGTTGAAAATTACCTGCTAAGATAATATTGTGTTGTAAGTAACTGCAAAGGGATTTTCACAGGTACTAGGTTGTTTAACTTTAGAACTAATAAAGTGTAAGTGTCAAGAACTGATGCTGTTCGTGTACCTCTTCTCTAAAATGCCCTCAGAAAATCATGAAACCACGAGCTTACTTTGCTATAACCTCTTTGGATGTCTATGGCTGGGGCTTGTTTGTTTACAACATTTTGACGGACTTTTGGTCTGTGATACTGGGTGGAGGAGCAAGGGACTAAATCTGGAACGGTGTATTTAATTTAGCTTCAACTATGTTTGGGAAGAGGAATGCCACCGGGTCTTGGTTATAAAGAATGCCATGATATTCATGATTGGAAACAATGGTTTGGCTACCTGGTCATTTACATCTTGAATTTTCATTCATCAGAGGAAAGATCGGAAAGAAACATACTATAATATTTAATCTGAGCAAAGAAAACTGCGAAGAATCTTCTTATAGTGTGCATTCGCTGCATAGCTACATGTGGATAATTCGCTACACTACATAAACAAAAAGTGGTTAGAATTTTTTGCATCTTTAAAGTTACAAAGTTGAAATTTAGCATAGAAGTACTCTTTAGTATGAGGAATCATGCCTCGACGTTAGCTAATTGCCTTGATTATAGAGTAATTAATAATTTAATTTTTTGGTCACTTAAGAGCAGGTGAAACGAAAAGATGCAAACAGTAGATTATTACAAGGAGAATGTTGGGATTGTGAAAGTAGTTTCCTCAGACCAGATAAAGTCACAAGAAGTCACAACATGTTAAGTGACTTCAGGGTGGGAGGTGGGACATGTTTCCCAGAAAATATCTGTGCGGTTGACGGACCTTTTTACTCACATTCTACCACGGACAAGGTCTGAAGACCAGAGTCCGTGGCGTCTATTCCTAGTATATAGGCATGCACCAATCCCCTCTACAAAGATTTAATGTACCTGTTCATAGCAGAAGCTATCCTGTAGTTATTAAATGAATACAGGCATTATGTTCCACACGGGTAACAGAGCTGGCAAGTGTGACTATTGCATTCATGTATTCCCAGAATCCTTTATATAAATAAATTGCCAGTTACCTGATTGACCATTGCCTTCTGAGAAACATAGTAGCTAAACCTTTCTTCTTTTCTAACAAAGGAAAACCGCAGATGACCCATTGCATTGATTTTGATAATTTTAAAACTTATTTAAGAAGTGAAAATATTTTGTTCGTGGCAATTGTAGATCTTCTTTGGAACATTACTACTTCAAATAGTAGGTAAGTTAAATTACTCATTCCAGACCATTCACACTTGATCTGAAATACTTTTCATGTTGTGTTTTCATGAAACGCACTAGTTAAAATGTTGAAAACGCGTCTTTCGTAGATATCAGAAGCTGTTTTTTCAGCAACCAATAAAAACGGTCATTACCGGCAACTGCAGGTCATTGGGAGCCACGTCCTTGAGATCATCTTTCCACCTCACCATGGTCAGATATTTGTTCTCACTGAATTCAACACTGTCATCCTTTTTTTTTCATTTTATGGTTTCACTTTCTTAGCACTCGCCTCTTCTTAGTATTCTCTCCTTTTCAAACAAAGCATCGTTCTTTCGAACCTTAGTACATCCTTTAATGACGCTCTTATCTCCCAAAAGGTTTTCTGATTTCTCCTTTGAGGCTCGTGCATTTCACTTTCATTTTATTCTATTGTAATTATTACGTAGACTTCCAGGCCATCTGGTCCTAAAACGATTGGTGTATTTCACGATAGTAACACCCCCAGGATGTATCTAGAGGATGAAAAACTAGTATTATCATAATTTTTCTTTCTATTTTACTCGATCATGCTTTGTTTGCGTATTCTTTGTTTTTCAGAAAAATTCGATAAGAGGAAATTGATTTAGTACACGTCTTACACCATAACCGCTTCTGTTTGGACCCAAGGTCGTTATCCATTGTATGATGAACAGATGATTCAAACATTCAGCAAACAGTTCTTTATTACTACAATGCTGTCATCGAAATGTAATCATATATCCTACCTGCATATTTGACCGCCACAGGATACAAGTGAAGTCCAACCAGAGTGATTATCGTGCTGAATGTGATTGGGCCAATGAATCTCAACATTAGTCCTATTAGTCCGGAGAATCCGACCACAACTTGGAACAAGGAAGCAACCATCAAAGAGCCACAAATCTACAATCAGAAAATAACAGCCTGGGCTTTCAAAGTATTCCTTACCAGTATCCTCTCCTGGATACTTGGAAAACACGAGCGGGATAGCTACATAGTATCTGGCTCGAGATAAATTTTTTTTCCCTTCTGAAGTCCAACAGAAGTTCGAAAATGTTACGGACTGATTTTTCAAGAATATGCTTTTTTTAAACTTATAAATTCCTGGCTTAAGTAAATACAAATGGTAGACTTGATGTGCCTGCCTGCACGAACAGGACAGCTTTTCCGCTTTCAACGAACTGCATTATTTTATTACAAATGGTTCCACATGTAGTACCTTAGCAGATGGTAGATCCTATCCCTTCCACTTTCCTTCTTGCACAGATAGCCTGCATTAAACAGAATGTGTTTATGGAAGAGAAGGGACTATGGAATTGGACTTGGGAAGTAGCAGCGGACTTGGCAAGATGTCAAATGCAGTTCCCAATTCCAACAGCAAAGGAGCCTGATATGTTCATTGTGTGCAAAAAGAGGAAGATTGTGAAGATGATAACACTTACAATACCTCATGAAGACAGTATAGATGCTGCGAAATTGCGAAAGGATGGACGATATGAAGGTCCGGGTTAATGGATACGAAGATGCTACAAGGCAAGCTGTTCACTTTCCTGTGGAGATAGGCTGTAGAAGATTCATTGGTAACAGAATAGAAGGGGTTACTGACATTAGCCGTGAGCCACAGAAAAGTGTCTAGAGTCTTAAAGGAGATTCAAGAAATGGTGGAAAAGGCAAGCCATTGGATATGGCTAAAAAGGAATGATGGGGAGTGGAATGAGAAGTGAAGTAATGTTACACCAACACACC
>JAAAKL020003968.1:0-21914 GCA_010016065.2 Carybdea cf. marsupialis auct. non (Linnaeus, 1758) | reverse complement strand
CGAATGTACTCTGAGGAGTGTCAGACGAAAAAAAGCTTTTTAAGTACAAAATGAATTCGCTATTTCGAGCAGTTTTATTATTCTGTACCATCAACAAACTTTTCGAACAATGAAATTATACATTCAGTTCTATCTGGCTATGCTATTATCAACCCACCATCAACATCATCATCACAATGATCACAATGGTACGTTTGGATACATTCCTCGTGAGCTAAAAAGGGTTCTTACAATATCCATCCAGGGTTGCTGACGGGCGAAAATTAAATTTTATGTGGGAACACTCAAGACATTGTAAACTATGGCATCTTCGGCGGCAAACGAGCAAAAAAATCCGGTTGCAATAACAAATTTGATTGCAAAATCGCCTGAGAGAGACGAAGGCTTTACAAGCTGTAGCGATTAAAGTAAATAATTAAATTTTGTACTTAATAACGCCTGTTATGTTGACGTTTCTCCTTTGAAATATACACTTCTATTTCTCCTTCCAAATTTAAGTAATCGCATCCGGTACAGAAACACTATCATAGAATAGGCCATTCTCCTGCAAATTACCAAAAAACCCTACACCTTCATTTACCAGATCAAAAATTTCCGCAGCACCCTTCCCGATAAGAAGCTTAAGAAAGTTCAACTATCGACTCCAATCATAATTGCCTAAAGAAGATATCCTTTTGACGATATAACTAAGAACTTCCCTAGAATAAAATCTGGAGTTCACTGGCTGTTAATCAACACTAGCGGAGTTCACATTTGGTAAATATTTTGCTCTCTCTCTAAAATTAAAGCATTCTACTAAAAGTATTTCCTAACCTATGGCTAACCTGCTCTTCCTGAAAACATACGGGTTTACAAATGGCTTCCTACGTTAGATAAAATTAGCAAGCATAATTTCCAAACTTCCCCTAAGCAGAGCACTTATAAATGCTTCAAAAGTATACACGCATATAGAAGAGTACCCAATGTCTCTAAAAGAACTGGGAGACGATAAAAGTTGGAACAAAAAATTGGTGTTAAGGTAAAAATAAATCCGAGCAGATAGGATGAACGTATTATGGAAATGGAAGCGCTAAATAATAAATGATATTATGGTTATGTCAGTTCGTCTACCAACAAATAAAGTACAAAAGTACTTACGCAGCTGCATCCTCGATCCCAGAAATACAAAATGCTGAATTTGACGATAAGGAGTCTTTTTCGGAGAGTTCCTTAGCGCGGTCATTGAAAACTTTTAGTTCCTTCACTAGACCCTTACAGATCTCGGCCTCATCCGCGAATGACTTGTCATAATAACAGAGCAAACTCAATTGGACCAGTAATTGAAGGTGCTGAAACAAGGAGAAGCTTTCCTATGTTTCATAAAACGATTCCTCAAAAATGTCAAGCAAAACATCCAACAAAGTAATCAAAACAAATATACAAACAAATATTCAAAACAAATATACAAAAGCAAAGGGAACGTTTAGAAGCAAGATGAGACTCCTATGCAAGAGCCTAGCCTCAAGTGGCTTAGTTGACAAAACACTAAACACCAAACAAAACCAAAACACCCGAAAAATCAAAATCAGATAGATGAGAATACGAAAGAAAACAAAAAAGATCTGTGGCTCACTGGAATATCTATCATTCTCACGAGCAAAGGAAATCTACAGAGATGGTCCTATGTGCCTAATCACTAGTCCAACGGCCGTGTTGGAGAGACGTTTCAAGCGAATGGTAATTTAAAAGAAATAGAACTTCAAATACTAGAATGGCCTTTAGCACACTAGAGCATTTCCTAAATTCAAACAAAAATATATGGGCCGTCAGATGACTACATCTTACTTGTTGAAACTGTGCTGCAAGTTGTTGTCTTTGACTTCCTGTAAAGGAATCTCCAGTCGTTTTGGATGCACTAAATGAAGAAGAGCTCTATCTTTAACCCATAGTTTATATGTAGATGTAACCACAAACGTCAAATCATCAAAATTAAAACATATAAGGTATAGTAATACTTAGTTCATACTGCCCGATAAAAAGCTATAACTCCTGTTAATTCTGTGCAGCTAGCCCATTAACAATTTGCTACTAGATGTCAGGGGTCAATTTATCACAGGTGCATGAAACAAAATCTAAGGTGACTTACTGTAAATTTACCGTCAAACCAGCAATACCGGTTGGAAACTTATACCCTTTTCACATGGGAAGAAAATCCAGCGTTCCGTGCCAAGCCCGGACGCTGACAAACGCTGCGTCACAAAACCCCAGCGTCAGTTGGACTCTGAGAAAAAACGATATGGGACTTTTCAGCGTCAATACCCATTTTTGCTCTAGCTGTAAGGATCATGTTTCAAGACTATCAGATCAATAAATGTGGATGTATAAAAGGACATTCTGATGCAACCACTGTCAACAAGTGATACTTCCCTGAAGGCAATACCGTCGCTGACACGGGTGTAGACAATTGCTCGCTAATTACAGGTTTGAAATCTTAAAGTACCTAGTTCTTAGCAGAAAAAGCACTACTGCTCTCTAAATTGTTGCCAGTAAAGAAAATTCGTAATAAAGAGGATCAAGGAGCCAAGAACGCCATGCTTTACATCAGGCTACTCTTTTAATTGCCTACGTTTAATGTTTACTACACTTCTCTTCATTATAGTGATAAAATGACAGAAGCTTTCATCAAAGATGAAACAGTGCTTTTATGCGAGTACATTTTTACCTATATTTTACCAAAATCTGTTTTAGCACGGAGTTAGGTTGGACGTGACGATAGGAACCACTTCATTTGAAAGTCCAAACTTTTTACAGAATCAACAACTGTGCGAGATTACTTCAACAAACGAGAAATGGGGGAAGAGATGGCATGTCTACAACAGCCACCTATAAGAAGCATTAGCGGAAGTTGACGGGAACGTACACTATTACAGCTCGATCATCAGTAGCAACGGTACTACCAAGATCGGTGCATGGAATATAAGGTCGATTCAAATAGGAGAACAAAATAGCTGTTAAAGGACATATAAAACTACAAACGTAGCAAACATGCAATGAGGTGGACGGGTCAAGGCCAGCAATGAAGTAGACAGTCACTAAACACCCTACCAGCAACTTTGAAGAGGGTCTCAAAACAAGGCAACAGACAATGCCCTTACCGTAAACAGAAAGAATTTGTGAAAATATGTTGCTCTAATTAAACCCTTCTCCCCCAATCCCCCAACTGGACAGGAAAAAAGGAATACTCCGCAAGTCTACTTCAATGCGATCACCTACCAATAAACGTATATAACAATAAAATTATATTTTGAAACATGTTGTAACCCACAAATTTCTGACATAGATGGTCAAAAGAAGAAGAAGTAGAAAGAAACATTTGGAAGCATTAGACGAAGGTTTCAGACATTAGACATCTCGATTAAGTGAGGGGAAAGTAATTATTGCGATTGGCAAATTTTAAGAGGAAGTGAACATCAGCAATTGTATTACAAACGTAAATGATCCAGGGTCCCGCTGATCGGAGTTTGCTGTAGTGCGATGTTTGTGATTCATCAGCAATGATAAACCTTAAACCTCCAGCTTCCCTACAGCATAGTACTATGACTCCCTAATTAACAGTAATAAAATTCTACGGCAAGTTTAAACGTAATTGTCAGTTTGTTGCAGCTAAGAGAGAAAAATTTAAGTACATTATATAATTATAACCTTACCTTTTGTTTGAATACCCCTCTACACCGGGCGTTAATGGTTTAAACTACAAAACAAAAGAGTCTATAAAAGAAATTTGGTATGTACTCTGACATCAATCTCCTAAAAGGATAGTAAAATTGTCGCCCTTTATACTCTCAAGAACCCACGATCATATCAGTAAATCCATCCATCAGTAATACAAGTGCCCTTGTCTATATCTTGGGTATTTTCTTATAACACAGAGGACAGAAGTTTTGGACAGAGAGAGATGGTTCACTACTACATTACTATAGTACGCCAAAACAAGGCTTGTGCTAAAAGAGCATGGTCAAAGAATTAATCGATGAAAAACTTGAAAAGAAGCTTTTCTTCAACACCACTAAAACCACAAATACCATTGTTGAAAATGTTCAAGGGCGTATATTAGTCAGGAAACAAACGATCGTTTACTTAAAGCAACGAGAATTGATGAGAATTAGGCAGTAACATTTCATTGTCTTTGTTTGACGTAAAAAGGGAAAATACAAAAGTCCCAGCTAGAAAACGTACCCCTTCAAGTAATTCATCAAACATGTCTTGAAGTTCGCGTTCTGAAAGCAAAGTAAAAGTCATTAGAGGAGACAGCAGCTATAAAGATTATTTTTACCTAAGAAGAGCTTAAAAAATGCGAAAAATTAATAATATTTAGAGCTGGCAATGACAATGATCACAACAAATCGACAAAAATATGAACAACTATGTAGTCCGTTGATCATGGCAAAGTTGCTGGTCACTAATGCAGCAGCATCAATGGTAACCATACCAACCCATTGGATACAATCAAGAAATGCCAAGTTAAAAAAAGTAATAACGAATTTAATGAGATAAAACAAGGTAGGACGGGTCTGGTTTCCAATTAGAAATCATGAGTTTCTCGATCATTATAATGATCATCAATTAACTACCAAATTTCTATTATCATTAACACAACCAGTAAATGGTCTGAGGAAACTCGACTCTAAGACCCTAGTCTTCGCTTCCACAAGTAAGAGTTATAAGAGTCTCCCGTCTCATACAATTACTAAATTCCTCAAATGCCGTACAAAATAATAAAATCAGTCCAAGATATGATACAAGTTTTCAATCTAAATCTTACGCGAAACCCGCACAGCACGGTCATTTCTATACTCCTCTTGATCTATCATCTCCTCCTCCTCATTTTCCATATAATTAAAGTCATCGTCCAGATCATCGATCGAGTCATTGATAGCAGGCTCTATAAATGAAAAAATAATGGAAAATCGTACATTTGAAACTTTATCAGCTGCTTTCGTGGTCTTAGTAGTGCACAAAATGCTCACTACCATCTGTTGACTTGCAATTCCATGCATTAAATAAGGGTATTAAAAAGATGCCAATGTAGTAACAGACATCTTAAACCGAATCGTACTGTTTGTCATCATCACGAACTATTAAAATTCCCTTGATTTTCAACTCTTCCTCTCAAACGAAAGCAAGTACGATGTGATCCTGTTAAATAGAGACGAAAGGCCTCTTATCATTGATCTCTTAATCTCAAAGAACATCATACTTTTGCCGCATCATCACGACATCTACAACTGTCCGTAACAGTGTAACGTTATAACTTTAAAGGCATTTGCTAGTTTCATGTGAAAGCAACTGAGTGTGTTCATTTTTCCATGTCCTTCATCTTATTGGGATTCATTACTAAAGTAAACAAATGTGTCAACGTTGTAAATTACTGTTGTATTCATATATTATGTTTCAATACAGAAAATCGTACAACCCTAAACGTTAGCACTTTGCAAAAAAGGTTTTTACACTATTCATGTTAGTTATATACTATAACTTGTCCAAATGTCCACTTGAATGACATTGCACTGTTTAAGTAACGGTCCGGTTAAATGATCAAAACTTCTTGACACTTATCTTAAACGAGAATATTTACACATCATTAAAATTGTTTCTTGTAGTACCAGGAGTAGAAGTACGAACCTTCCATCATGAGGCTCCCTAGGAATTTCTTCCAATCAGCTTCCTCTTCATCCACGTCATCAATTACTGGCGAGTCATAGATATCTGGATCGAAGTCCGGTGCACAAAATGCCGCTAGAAATATAATATGATACGTTTTAAAATATAAAACACACTCCATTAACAAGCATAACACTTTGTGTTGTCTGTACACTTCACACACAGTATTATCTTCTGTATTCATGGCTTTGACCTCACACTAACTGCAGCATGTGGGATTAAAGTACTTCAAACTTATGCCTTGAAGAATGCCTTGCGCGAATGTAGCAGAATTAGAGAGTCAGTCATAAATCTAACATCGCCGTTAACACCATATCATACTATGGAAGAAATGGTAATCTTGTTCTGCTTCAGGCCCCCCTTAGCAAATACTTCTCTGCAGCTCCTCGCCCTTAAAGAATAGGGAATTTTACTTACAGTATGAATACTGTCCAAAAATTGTTAATACGCAGTAGGCAATGAATCTATCCCATTTAAGCAATACTCTTCGAATTTAGTTACCTTGGTTTGTTATGTTCTTTATACAAGAAAATGAACTTTAAGAGCCTACTGGAAGAAAAGGGATAAATTTCAAGGCAATACTGAAAATTTGATAAATTTTGCAAAATGAACTGTTGGCCAAAGTTGACCTTTCTAGAAATAAAGACCCAGATCTAAGAAACTATAGCTACTAAGACCAGACCCAGAAGTAAAAGATCGTACAATACCAATGCTAAAGCAGTTTACTGGGGAGGGGGCGGTTTATAGGGATCCCAAGTCTAGCAAGGGCCTGGGTGTAGGCTGTGCTGCTAACAAATGCAAAAACGGGAAAGCGCAAAACCAAACCAACAAGTGTTAATGTTTTGTTGGAAGAAAATTAGCATAAATTCTCAAAAATTCTTAAAACCTAGTACATAAGGAATGACACCTCCAATCACAGCAGCTCCCAATGCTTCACCAGTGCAATATATATCCACGCTACACCTTATTTCTTACTTGCTGTAGCGAGGCTGATCTCCAAAATTGTGTGGCATGACAATAATTAAAGAATTAAAGTATCTTATCGGAGCGCAGTTGGTAGGGCGCAATCGAGTCCAAGGTTCCAATCCGATTGGTGGCATACTTTACTATTTCTCCAGTTCTTCTCTTCTCGACGACACTCCCAATGGTCTTTGGAGAGGATGATGGATCCAATGGCAGTCTTTCCATAGTTAAAGCAACCGGAACTGAAAGGCTAGTCTCGAAAATTGAGTAGACGTGGACATCAATGTCCACCTGTCGAGGATTGGAAGCTAATGTGGCGACAAGAGAAACATTGTATGTCATCAGCAGAGTTCACGTAGATCAGTTAGCGGATTATAAACCGCAGTTTGATCGGTTGCGACTTTAAATCTCGCTGGTGACTAGGATATAATTTTATCTCTTCTTAGAATATTATGGTTGTTATGGTTGTATACTCTGCCCAGAAATTAAAAAAAACACTATATTTTGAATGACATTACCAGGAATTCTGCATTCTTAGCTATATTCCTAGTAAGGAACTGCTATTCTTACAAACCTACTCTTTTTCTACGATATAATTGATACCACTTGCACCACAACCTTACCCTCTCGGGATTTTGAAACTGCCTACATCCTCGTAAATGAAATTAGAGACATTCAATTGATGCAAGTAGATGTTGGACGTTCCACTGTTATGACGTATAGCAGCCACCATATATGACTTAAGGAGAATCACTTGCTTTGGCAATCGCAAATTGGCATTTCCGTCGTTTAACACAAGATGATTGAAAAGAGACTAACACTACTATGATGCGATGCTCTAGCAACTGAGCACTAATAACAACCACGATGGCAATAAACATCACAAGTCTCTGATCGCCACATTAGCTCCTGATGAGTTACCAATGGGCATCGATATCCATCTTCATGAATGCAAGACACCAGTCCTAAAACTGTTCAACTTGTTCATAGACTATTTAATCTTTCAACATACGATGTCAACTGCTGCATTCGCAGATGTAAAATAGGACCTCTCCACTTAGTTCTATCATTCAATTGTTCCAATCAGTTAGAAAAGCTCACTGGTGCAAACCAGGCTTATGATTCCGTTACTTGATGTCCTTCTCCCTAGCTGTGACCTCATCTACCTCCATGATCTCAAACGTCTTCCAAAGTACATATATGTTGAAGCTAAAATACATCCATCATCAGTGAGGACAAAATCCTAAAATAACAAATTGTATACTCCTTCCTTCTGTAGATACAGTTTAAAAGTGATCACCAAATTGTTTTCAATGGAGCAAAGAAAAGGCTCGGACACCTTAATGTTTAACTATACCTTCTAGTGCCTCTATGGATAGATCTTTCAGTGGAAACTTGGAGCGTGTACGCCTTGAAATCAGTTCCTCTTCAACATCACACTAAATCATCAAACGGGAAATTACAGAATGAAGAAAGAACAATTGTGTATACCTTATAGATGAAAAACACAAGTTACGGATGAGTTTTTTAAGAGTTTGTGGTAAGTAAAAACGGGTAAAAATTTACAATGGGTGGATCAACTATACTTAAACTAAACGGCTTTTTAAAAAACAAGAAAAAAAAAGTTAATTGCAAACAAATCCAAGTTTTATATATTACATGCAAAAGATCATTCGAAAATTAGTAAATGGCTTTTCTTCACGTTTCAAAAAGAAACAGCAAACAAGGTTATCACTTCTCTTTCATCCAAGCATATGAATTATAATGATTATGCGGATAAATGCCGAAGTGGTTTACAGCCAAAGGTGGTAAATTTCAATTATGGAAACACATACTATTGCTTTTCCTACTTCTATCAAACTTTACCATTCACAAGGTTGCTTGGGCCGCAGTAAACCACTTACAAAGGAAGGCAGTTTATGATATCCATTAAATCCGCAAGTTGACGCAAGCTACTTTATTCGTTGAAGAGGGATACTAATAAGTTGAAACAGATCACTCAGCAATGACCAATTGTTTTTCTCAGAGAGTATACGTCATTCCAAAATTTGATTGAAACAATGTCAAGTGTCAGATAACACAAAGAGGGATATCGATGATTTCCATTAGCTATAAAGTTTTTTGCAGCAGCGTTAATGTAATATATAATCTCTACTACTCACTGATACTCTGGTTGCATACAACAAACTTTATGCACAAGAAACGTCCTTAGCTTAATACGCTGGTGGCCCTGTCTTCCATTTTCAGGCTATTCATAAAATACAATCACTCTCAAATAATCGAATGTGTGATTCTCAGAGCACACTTGCTGACCAAAAATAAAGATAAGTGTCCTGCAGAGCACGTACACTCGCTTAGTTATTAACTCGTTTCAAAAAATAAGTACACACAGTGTGATATCAAACGAAGAATATAATAACTAGTTGTTAACCAGTTGTTTGGTTTTTTTACTTCATATAAATTTGATAGGTACATATCCTTTTACTGGGTATTGGTCCATACATCCTCGTCCCAATCAAATAAAACCATATTGCCAAAACAATTAAACTAAAAAATGCTAAATGTTCAAAACGTGCCGAGTACACTATTTAAAAATTATACCAGATACATGTTTAACGGGAAAACGGACTATCAACAAACCATTGACTTTTGGCTGGGAACTTCAGGAACTTTAAAGAGCTCTTTCTCATCCTCCTCTTCTTCTTAAAAGCAAAGGAAGACATAAACTAGAAATAATGAAGTGATATTTTAACATGAAATAGATGTTAACCAAACAATTACCATAACACATCCGAGTCTCATGCTGAGAAACATGTATTCATTTACAATACATAAATTGTAAATTGGCTTTACCTACTGATTTGTTGAGCTGCGTTTTATGCCTGAATACTTTACACCAATTATCTAATATTCTTCGTAATAAGAAACTCAAGTTCAAGTCAAATTATAGTAGCATATATAAGAAGCTCCTCCATAATAAGAAGGTCAAATAATTTATACTAGAACTTTCGCCAAATTTAGCTTTCTTTAGTCATTTCGTCACAGTAAGCAAACTTACATGCTTTTATAGAAATATCAGTGACCGAAAATTTACCTTGTAAAGTAATTTCTTTTTCAATCCCATCTGCTGCTTCCTGAATAAAACTTGAGTTTGGTGACTGTAAGTCGCTAAAATGATAATTGACATTTGCATAGTAAGCGTCACGAATTTTTAAAAGCATTCAATGAATGCAATAAGGAGCAAAGAGTGATATGAAATTGTGCTCATCATTGACTACTCATGCATGAAAGTACTGCTTAAACGTTTTACCACCAGGCGCCTTCAGATGGCCAAAATGTCTTACGTAATACATTAACCATGAATGTGAAGTAATACCTTATTTGGTGTACAATTGAAGCCTCAATTAAATCTATGTATGTATAAAACTTTTTCACTCATGAGTCTACGATCCTCATTTCTAATTTGCAGTATCTCTGTGTGATCTGATTTCACTGTGAAAAGGCTTCTAATTCATACATGTTCAAAAGGTAATAGAAAACATTTCTTTACATGAGTATATTTGTGGTGACCAAAAATGTCTAAAGAGTGTGCTAAGACAATTGAACACAAATGTTTTAACTACAACTTGATCATTCGCACCTCTTACCTAGTACTAGGAATGCTGTCATCGTCAAATGCCTGTATTGGGATTTTAAGAAAGAAGATTTTTATTATTTCTTAAACTTTTGGGTTAAATATTTAATATGCTAACTTGTCTAAGTAAACAATTGTATTCCAAAAAAGAACTAAAGATTTGTGTAGTGGCTAAAAATGAGTGTACCATAATACGTGCTTAAAATCAGAATCAAACAAAATTTGGACCTGAAATTCACAGATTGCTGTAGCTGTACAACTTAATCTACTGATTCGATTTTGAGTTCTTCTTTTCCTTACCCATTGTTGTGGGCACTGAGTAGGGAAACCAGATTCTCAGTGTTGCGTTTTCCGTAAAAAAAACATTGTCAGTAAATTACAATGAGACAGTGAGCTTGCGATATGATGAGCAGTTAGAATTGGTCATCCTCTCAGTTTATACAGGTCGCAACACCTGGTGATGGATTCAGCCATATAGCAGTCACATAAAGGATACATTAAATTCATGCAGGAGTAGTACAAATCTATCTTTAAATGCTCCCTAATAACAATGAACTACACAAAAGCCACCTTCAGCAGGCAATACCAGTTAAAACTACATTCATTGTTCAGTAGTTATGACCTGATTCAACGCATAGTACTCGCTTTGTTGATTAACTTCAACTTCAACGTTTGGATTAATAAAAAGTTGTACTTATGCAAAATGTCAGACATTTATATATACCTAATGGTTCTAAGCATATGTGCTGCAGATAATTGTGCTGACAGTTAGCAGCACAGGCTCCATAGCATCCCTTAGCTACAATGCACATAAAGAAATTTTGAAACGCACTTAAACATACCAGTTCATAAGGTTTCATCTTACTCGGCTTGCTATTGAATGGACAGTTGGGCAGAATGACATGGGATAGAGTAGAGACATATTCAATGCCTTTCGAATATACCTGATGAATGTCAAGTCTAGGGTGAGCTTACATATTTTCCGTTAACTCTTGTCTTCACAGTTCTATACCCTGAGTGGCAAACAGTGTCTACATGGGTCAGCAATTCCCCAGAAATGTTTCTCCTCTTTAAGAACCTACCCCTAATTTTCAGACACTTTATTCCCCATGGAGGTTTAAAATTGGGCCTAAAAGAATATAACACAAAGCCTTATCTCGCTTGAGTATTTCACGTATACTCGTGCTATAAAATACATATTTAAGTTCAATAAAATTCCCCAGTTTTGAGAGTAACTTGCTTCAGCTCCGGAGAATTCCATTAAGATAACAGGGGCAGGTTCATTTGGTATCAATAATCACAATGAAGAATAGCACTTACACGATGGCATCATGACTTAAGAACACATGATGTTGTGGCCTCACTTTTCTGTATGACTGAGCTTCTGTTTATGACAGCTATTGTTGCCTTTTTAATCCAATCTTGTGCCAAGTGCAAATCAACATACAATGTTCTGTCCTTAACTAAATCGAAGAAACCATGCTTATTTTTTTTCTCTCCACCCTGAGAAAACACACAGTAAGAAAGTGATTGGAAGCCAAAAGCTAACCTAAAGAAGGTTTTGTAAATAGTTGACATTGGCAATGAATGACAACTGCTTTAAAATCAGTCTTTACAATAAAACCACATATGGTTTAAGTATGAAGATCATTATTTTCCCTTTGCCATGACTTCTTTTATCTCAAGCCACTAAGACATTGTTGAAGGTGAAATGCTAGGTTTCCATTTGTGCATATCAGTAAAATAACAGTAAAAACGTATACACTATGATACAGAAACCTATATCAATACACTATGATACACAAACCTACCTCAACTTCTACATCTGGGGTGTATTCTTGGTCATCTCCAGAGTCATCTGACAGTTCTACGTCTAAAAACTAAAAGAAATTTTCAGGAGTCATGATCAGATGTTGCAAACATTTTGATACAGGTCATTAAAATATTTAAGTCTTAATTAAACATTGGATAAATATCTTAATTGGTTAACACTTCTCACACAAGCATTATTGCACCTGCTGAGCTGACTTTGGCATTACTTTAAATGAATCATCTATTAACAGGAAATTACGATTTCATTGGCTGGTACTTTCATCCTTAAATGAAGATCAGAGCTCAAGTCAGTAAACATACACTGCCATCATTTGCTGCAAATTGAGGCCATATCTTTATATTAAAAACCCCGGTTGTAAAACTGTCTTATTCAAAATGCTCCAAAAAACTCTCTGTGCAAACTACTGCTGTTTAGCTTGTCAATCAATCTTACGCTCACGTCAATCTAAAGAGCCACTGTATTAAAAGATCCGTTTGCAACACAACAACTCTCCTACCAAACCTAACACTGCAACTTTGGTCACTGATGAGCATCTACCTAAACTTTGTTTTAGTACAATACAATGCATGAGTTAAAGTCCTTGTAACTTCTATCTGAGTGTTCCTACCACCCTCCCTAGAATTTGCTAGATTACATAAATGATTCCTGGGATTTTCAGCTCTTCTAAAAGCCACAACGGCTTAATCTTAAACACTTGTCTGCACCCCTTGGAACTAGCCATAATCCACAGTTCACACTGTAAGATAAGTAACTCTGGTTATTTTATCTCACCGTCTTCATGCCATTAGATACCAGTAAGACCATGTCTGCCTCCTTCACTGGCCATATTGCATTATCACACAAGATAACAAACCAGACACATGCTTAGTAGGCCTACATCTTCCCATTACCATGCATCCCTCTACCACCAAGCTACTGTAAAAGTTCCCTGAATTTCTTCTCATCATATTGACTCCTTCAACAATGAACAAAGCCCAGCAAACAATGCACAAATGTTTTGTCTTTTTACTAATATCTAACTAGCAAACTGTAGGCATCCATAGAAAATAACTGCATTAATAATCTACCTACCAGGTTGTGCATATAAGATGCATTTCTCTCTTCTTCTGTTTTCTTGCATCTTGCTCTTGTCATCTTTGGCTCCTGTAGTTTAAGAATAATAAGCTTGTAGGTAAGCCTTGTAGTAATGCTGACATCATGATAAAGATTCAACAAATCTAAAAATTGCTATGCCAAAGTATATTGGCATATTAAATCTAATCAAATGGAACAACATATCCATATCCAACATATCTCGTTTTTCTCACAAAACATGTAATTGTTAGCTGCAGCACAGCTGTAGACAGACCACAAAATCTAGTCAGTCCACCATCATTATCTAAGGAAATTTAAGTCTACATGCACATGCCACTGCACAACCATGTATCATGCATTTTTATACTAACTTCAATAAAGTACCGCTAGTGGTTACAATAAATAGAGCAAAGATAGTAACAACCCCAAATAAGTCAGCCACAAACAGTACACAATGGTGTGGCCAGGAACACCTAGAATAAACCTGTATTTTCCACACAAAGTATATATAAAATTGCTCTCTGTACTCAGCTTTATGTCTATGATCCTTGTCCTAAAAAGACTCTTTTCAGTTTTGATAGTCAACAGTATTTTAACTATCAGTGTTTGAGTAGGGGTAAGGTACCTGACAACTTTTGGCAGTGCTCTGTCAATCCCGGCCTATTGACATTCTTATAATGTACATGATGTGATATAAAATGATCATCGCAAAACATACTATATCAATGTATTGAGTGTTGAAAGAAATGACTCTAAACCATGAAGAATAAAAAGCTAATCCATAAAAAATCAGGCAAAGTTTAGGTATACAGTTTTATAACAAGACACTTCTGTGAAAACAATGATCTTTTAGGTGAGTACTCATAGAACAACTATGCTACATGAGCAATGAAAAACTTATCAAGAAATGTAAACATTGAGCATGATACCATAGGATCCACAGTATAAAGGGCATTGTCCCCGTCATGAGATATCACAGGCTATGCTGGGCAAGGCACGTTCATAGAAGCACATCTTGGACCAATCAGCGTCAGTCAATTGAAGTGGTAGGAAGCAAAGGTAAAAGTCATCCCAGAAAGAGCTGGACAGACAGAATCAAGGAAGATCTGTGTATCAGGAGCCTCACTATGGACATGGTCAAAGACAGGGATGTAAGGAGTCAGAATTAAGAAGATGCCAAAAAAGACAATCCAATAACCTCGGAAGGGTCCAATGCATGTTAAATGCATCATGATGATGATGAACATCATCATCATCTTACAGACAACACTTAGATGTAAAATGTGGTCCATATTTGTATCGTACAGTTCTGTATTGTGGGGTTGATTCAATGACCGGTCGTAGACAAAACAAGACATTATAGCCAAACATGTAATCTCTATGAAATAAAATGCCATTTTTAAGAAGTTGTACAAGGAAGGTGAAAATTTCAAGAACATTTGAATACATCAGGAAGGGACCCATGTTGAATCTGGATGGAATGATCATGACATAAGATGTTGGCATTGCTATTTAAAACATGCATATAGGAAGAGATTTGACTGATAACAATAAGTGTGCTGCTATCTGATATTCTACAGCAGCAAAGTGTGAAGATTGATTATTGATGATTAGATGGTGTGTTTTATCAGTTGATTGCCGTACATGTGATACATATTACATCTATTGGATAGAAATCTGGAGATGATGTTGAATAGCTTGTCCTTTCTTGTTGATTCTTGGAGTGCAATGATTTTTCCTGACTCACATGTACAGACTGTCATGTTGCAGTTGATCTCATCATCTGTAGCTGATTTGGGAAGATGATATGGGTGAGATGGGTGGGAGGGATGACTTCGTTCCCTGGCATATATTGAATGTCATAGTCATATTTTTAAGCTTAAGTAGCATTCTTTGCAGGATAGCACCAGCTGCTGTAAAAGTTTTCCTACAAATTATTTTAAGTGCATAGTGGTCAGTCAAAATCTTACAAGATTTACCATAAACACATGTATAGAATTGTTCCATCCTACAAAAACATGCTAATAGCTCACATTTAATATTCACATATTACTTTTCTGCATCTGTTATGCTCTGAGACAGCTATGGGTTTTCCATTCTGAGCTGCTGTGGTCTAGTGGATAAGATCAAGAGGATTTAGAGGGTCAACGTTCAATCCCAGGAAGGTCCATTAGTGATGTAAGGAAGGGCATCCGGTCTTATAGTGCTCCATGCTCCAAACAAGTCCCACAAATGTGGCCTCATCTTACCTCATGCAAAATGAGAGATAAAAGGTATTAAAAGGATAAAAGTACCCTTCCTTCCTTTCACTTCAGTCATTTAATGTCCAGAATCCACATAGGCAGGTAGGATGATTTCATATTGTATCACAATTTTCCATTTTATTGCTCTACTCTATTCTGGTCTGTCGTTAGGATTATTGCTACTCAGGTTTACCAGCTTCATATCCATACTGATCTCAAAACAAAGCCTCTTAAGTGGACAACCTCTTAGTTGTCTGCCATCAATGTGGTGAAGGGTAGCCCTTTTAGGCCATGCATTCTCATCCCTGAGTATCAAGTGTCTATGGAACCTCAGCCTGTTCCAAAGTAACACATCTTTGATAGAGCTAAGACCAACGTGCCATAGGAGATCTGTTTTTGGAATGCAATCTTTTAAGAACACACCACATAATGGCACATATTCATCTAATCATACTACTGTCAGCAGTAATCATTGCTCGACACCTTCAGTCACAACCATACAGTAGCACTCTTCTTACACATATATTAAACACATTGCCTCTGAGTTTCAATTGGATTGCACTGTTGGTGAGACTAGATAGCAATTCTGGGAATGCTTTCCAGAGGAGAAAATACCTGTAGAGACAGTGTCAGAACAACCACCACATTGCCTGATTGTATCACCAAGATATCTGAAGGAAGATTCAACTTTAAAACTGTCATTCCCGATGCTCAGGGGTGCATCTCAAAAAGATAAAATGGCATCTACATGAACTTTAACATCTTTGGTAAGATAGAAATAAGCCAGCATTGTGGCATTACAGATGGTCTCCTTGATTAAATTAAAGGATGTTCCTGTTCATCATTCCACTGGAATTCAGACTCATGTAGTAAACCTTGCTGCAGTGGTTCTGTGAGATTACTTCCCAATGCACATCTTTAACTCATTTATTAGAAGACTGATTTTTTGCCGGGCATTTATCATAGTTATGTGATTGCCCTCCACAATAAAAAATACTTTGATTGGTTGCTAGTGAAACTGTTAGAGCTGTATTGTCCTGGGGAATAGAATTCATGAAGGTCTTCCCTTAGGTGAACTGTCTTAAATGTGCCTGTGTGACTGCAAAAGTTCTGGCATGATAGCACAATTAAAAGTAAGTGAGCTTTATAACTTCTTCTGTACAACAAGGTGTGCTGTGCCTTTTATTATTTTGATGATGATTGAGCTGATCATGTTCACAACTACATTTCTGTCCTTGAACTTGAATGTATATCATGAACCTATCAACGGTTCTGTCATACAGTTGCTTCATTCCCTGCAACTGAAATTGAGCTAAATGAAAAATAGTTGGGGGCTCAAAATAATAGGTAAACACTTTCCGTACCACGGAAAAAATTATGCAAGACCATAGCCACACAACAGGTGCTTTCATTGGTGCTCTGTGGTATTAGGTGGCTCTGGTACATTGCTCTCCGATTGCTTTTTCTCAAGGCCAATACTTTCAACAAAACAGACTGTGTCACACAAAGAAATGGCAAGGATACATCTGATTCCATCTTTTATCTTTGTGTGTGGCAAGCCTAGTAATGGTAAATTATGTGAGACTGAACATCAACCACCATGTTGACCTGTGATAGGCCTATATACAAAAATGTGCCTTTTATTCACTCAAACACAGCTTTGATTTTACAATAAACAATTCTTTTGATTAGGTAAAATAGTAGAACAGAAGAGTGACATCATATTGCTATTCTACATCACATTAAAATAAATATGGTAACCCAAGTATTGAACAAAATGTGTGAGTAGAAATGTGTTCACAGAATCTTAAATGCTTCCTGTTTGTTGAGCAATGTTAAGTCCATTAGGATTTAACATTTGGAGTCGTTTCATCTACTTGTCTTCTTTTAGTTCTAATAGAAACCATAGTTCTTTTTGTCTACTGGAGGTTATTTCGATTTTCTCCCATGATTATAAATCTTGCATGAGTATTAAAATTGTCTCCATCTAGTTAAATGTGTTTGTTCCATGGAGGTCCTTCTACACACCAAACATTGTTTCTATGACAGTTTATTCTTCTGCTACGTGACCATTCGCATTTTGCCAGATACTGTTTTCCCTTACAAAGTTTGCATTCCATAAGATCAATCATGTTTCAACTCCTACAATTCACATTGTGGTAGATGGCAAACTTCTTCCCTGTAACACCACTCTGAAAATATGTTGTTGTTTGAAGTTAACTGCAACAGAGGTTTCCAGCTCTGCCTAGACATTCTGGCATTTGTATACATTTCCCCCTCTTATTGGTTACTTAAGTAATTTTTTCTATTGTATTGCTACCTATGAGTTCTCTTCTGTTCTTACTTCATCAGTACGCTATCATTGGTCTTTTGTTGAAGTTGGTTTTTTTTGGTCTGGTTGAAACTGAGCAGTAAAACTTACAGTCATTATCTTGTATGAATGACTTTTAAAACTTACCACATCTTTGTCCTTCTCTGGATCTTGTCCGGGGGCATCATTTTCACCAGCAGATGCTTTTGCCAAGGCTATTAGTCGTTTATCCGATAAAACATGCTACAAGAAGTAGGTATATATATTTTATGTTAGTCAAGGTTCTCACTTCTAAATTGCACATTTGTATGCTTTACCTTTGTAGAGCATATGCGTAAAAATTCACCAATTCAACTGTAATGAAAAAAAAAGTTTGTATGACATAACAAAACTCTCCTTTGATCTACATATGTCACTATTACAAATTAGGAGCCCACATCAATTTGCATCTACGTACAACTGACACATAAAATAAACAATCAACTGGCAACTTCAGCAGTATAAGATACTCATGGAAGCCTTTAGTTCTCACAATCAAAAATGATATCAAAACTTATTACACTTTCGCAGACAATATTACATTTTCCTTTTGAATGACATTGAAAGAGAATGTGCTTTCAAATAAAACATCAAAAATTGTAAATAGCACACTTAAAATAACCCAACAATGCATTGCCTGCATAGAAAAAGAGCAAAATTGTTTAAAAACTTCAATAAATATTTCGATATATTTCTCTTCTTCGTCATGCTTAGATATTTCCAAATATCACAAGGAACATATAGGTTGGAGTTAAGTCAACAACATCTAAGAGAAAATAGTCCCTCACCTATAATTTATCTGTGCACTCCCTCAGATAATTGAAATGGGTTGGTCAATGTTTTCAATGATTGCCTCACCCACTCAGCAGAAGGAAATAGTAGTGCACTGTCTTATAATGGTATAAATTATCAAGGTAAATGCCCAATCACTGATAAAATTCAGTGGCAAAAATGTCTCAAAGTTTTATCAGTGTGCCTTGCTGGAAGAAGATTGCAACAAGAAACTACTCTTCCATACAGAGAAAAGAAGCTTGAACAAGGAAAAGAATAAACTTTGGCTAAGCTTAAATATACCTGACACATTATTTAACACACTATATTTAACCATCACTTGATATTTTTAAAAGATTAAAACTTTGAGTCCCAAGCATCACACATGAAACCACATTTGGCAATGTTAAAAGAAGAAATAACCATGATGGGAGAGGGGCTACTAAACATCAGCCTACCAATAAACCAATTATGACTTTGTTATCCAGTTTACTTTCAAATCTGACTTGTTGCTGAAGCAATTTCTGTTACTGTAGCTACTGATAAGTTCCAAAAAAAGTTTTTCTGGAAATTCTGGAAATTTTTCTGGAGCTACTGATAACTTCCAAAAAGTGTGGCTCATATCATTGATATTTTGTGTCTCATGGAGAGAGAAACTTGGATTTTCAGGTAGCGTTTTACTGTTGAATACTGAAATAACTCCCCTAGTGCACAGCACATTGGTAAGTGAGTGTACATATTATATAATACTCATTAAGATACATAATATCTTCGATGTCTCAATATTATCTTTTTAAACAAAAAAAATATATAAACATATATAATTAATGTATGACATAATTATAAATATATAATAATATATATAATTTATATATACATATATATAATTACCCAATCGTCCCATATATATAATTATATGTATCGATGAGGGTATTCATGAAGGTATGCTTAAATTTCTAATTCAATTTACTCTTAATGGCCCAATATCATATAATTGGATGTGGATCCCTATACACCCTATAAAATGTGATTGGATTTAAACACACCAGTTAGTTTCCCTTTCAGTATTTATTCTATGAATGTTAACTCCTTGTACAGCAAGGTGTGGATGTTTTCAGAATCAAAATTGAGAGTTACCTAACATCTCTTGGTTATGAACTATTTGATGAAATACATGAAATTCTCAGGTACTTCGTTTCATTATTATGTCATTGGAGTCTTAGAAACAACAGACATTCGCCATTTTAAGACTCCAAATACTGACTAAATACAAGAGTTTCATAGACATCACAGCTGTCAATGCTTCCAACATTGGCGAAATCTCGCTCGTGACATCCCGTGAAAAACTCGATTGCAAGTAAAACGATAAACAGATGAAAACAAATTGCTGCAAATAAAAAACAACACTCTGTATTTGTGGACATAAACTACATGAGATGGAAGGTTAACTTGTAGCTGAGTGTAGTGGGTGTCACTAACTAGTTCACTAACAGGTCACGGTTAGGGATAGGGATAGGGCAGGGATTGGAATAGGGTTAGGATTAGGGTTAGTGTTAGTGATACCACTCAGCTACAAGTTCACCAATAAAGGGAGCTGGCCTGGAGGGGCAATTTTAAAACAACAAAACTTTATAAAAAGTTAAAAAATAATACCAGGACACGTACATGCAGAATACTTTTTACGTTAGTTACTGTGAGCTTTTGCATGGCCGCATTTTTCTCCAGTTGCTCCTCTAACTCTTTTAAGGTCATGCCATCATCAGTTTCTTCACCGTCAGACTTACTATCAGAATCGCTCTCTGTTGAGGAATCAACTTGCTTCTCTTCCTCGTTCGACAGCTTCAACTTCTTCGTTGGAGTTGACCAAGACCGCGTCCTCCTACCATCCCTTTTCTTTGTCTTGTCACTGAGACTTTCCTGCATCGTTTAAAAGAACCCCACAAACTCGCATATGTCTATTTATTGACAGGCCTTGGTTGCAGTTATAATTAGCACTTCTCGTGGGAAACTGCATAAGAATCCAGTAGCAGGTGGTGTATTCCAACATTAAACGTAACTCCACTTCTCGAACAAGGCCCATGCAACTTACTGCAATGAAACTCTAGCAACGTCTCTACCAGGACTTTTCTCATAATATCATCTACTATGCGCCTCGTATCATGAAATCGCTGGTATGGACTGCATCTGCGCTGTTCTCTGCTTTGACGCTTCGCGCGAAAATAATAACATTCCAAGTACGTTACATGGAAACATAATGGCATCTCTCTCTTTCTGATGCTTGAACAGATCGTGAAGCTCGGCATAGATTATGAAACTCAGTTTCTGAGTTACGTTTTCTGAGTTGAGTAAGGTCTTGGTTAGTCCCTCAATTACCTTTCATTTATGCAAACTGGATTCCTACTGCAACAATGGCATCACCTTTACATAGTCTCGGAATTGATATTGAAATACTAGGAAAGGGCTTAATAGAAATATAAGCTCCTAAGACTTTCTATGAGTAGCAGCTGAGGTCTGGGCTGCTGCACAATCAAAATTGCCTTTAATTTTTATCTCAGTGCACTCCCAAACAAAAAAATTTTTGAGTTTGAATGTTCACTAAGATAAATCTAATAACGTGAGGCATTCTCATAATTTGTGAGAGGGGGGAGGGGAGAGAATAACACACTGCGCCTTCTCTTTTAGTCATTAGAGTGTTTTGCCCAGCGCAAGAAAATGTCCTCTCTGTTTCACTAAATTTAGGAAAAGTGCAGTGACAAACAAATTGGGGACCAAACACAGCACGAGTTATAATTTTTGACGGAGAAAAATGCAGAAAAGTATTTAAAATAAAATTCAGATCTAAGTTATGAAGACTGAAATCCGGCCTTGTTTATAACTTAACAATGATCCCAGAACCCACGTAACCCTCTGTCCTCAGGTTATTGCGGCTCTGATGTGGACATGTGACAAAAGTTTATTGACTTTTTGTGCGATGAAAGGAAACTGCCTCTCTTCTGATCTTAACTCTAATAAATCCCAAACTATTCACGGAGCTAAGAAAAAATGTGGCAATATTTTAAATCTACTATATATACATAACGGATCAACAATGAAAGTAAGCGATCTTTAATCTTTTCTCAAACTATGTGGGAACAGATAACAAGTTGTCTATGATGACAACTATGATGAAGACTATGATGGTACAGTTTTTCTGTATCATCAAAATAATATGGTAAACATTATTATATCGTAAATGGCAGAAACCTGTCATAACTCAGGGACTGGGAGTTATGGACTAGTATCTTGCGAAGACACTCCAAAGGAGACCATGGATCGGGAAAGTACTTCATTATATGAGTTAGCTGT
>JAAAKL020003967.1:0-21921 GCA_010016065.2 Carybdea cf. marsupialis auct. non (Linnaeus, 1758) | reverse complement strand
TATTCATCTACTTATTTTATATGATATGTCTTGAAAGATTTTTACTCAAAATTTGACACTTTGACACAATTTGACATTTTAACGTTTGGATGGGCATGGCCCCCCTGCCCCCCTCTGGATCCGCGCCTGGCTATAATGAAGATATTGTTTCCCATTACTTCGCAGTGTTGTGTTGAATGTGTTCTACATTCCAAAGTATGAAATTTGGTATCACAGCAACACACAGATTAGATATTTTGCTCAGGAAATATGGAGGAAATGTGGTATTCGAAGACATGAATGCCATCAATCTATAGTTGATAGCTACTTTGCTTCATCAATGGGTCTCCGTTGCATTTACTTAGACACTAATCGGAAATCTTTCCACTATAAATTGGCTATTCTTTACATGCAAACTCTTTCACAATGCGGACAAATGTTCAATACACCTTAAAGTTCCCTGTGTAGCTTTTCTCAATTGCCCCCGAAGGATACCAATCTCCCCGTAGTTTTTTGCTAACTGTATGGAAATTCCCCTAAGAGTTTAAACACCGTCTTTAAAGCACAAATATTTTTGGAATTGCGTTTATACTGTTTATCTCAGTTTGCGTAATTTCGGGAATGTACTTTTTCTTTTACTCGATAGAAGGCAGGACGTTGCTAGCTTTTATTTGCCAAGCCTTGAGGCAACAAAGAGCAGTATGCTGTATATTTGAAGAATGTTTATATCTTTTGTATAAAATCATTGGGACGCTTACAAGATTAGGCTCAGGACGAGAATCAATAAAGTTCGAGGAAACAAATTTGAATTTAGCAAATCTGTGATTAGAATGGCAAGGGCGTGAAAGGTACTGTTTTGGAGCACGGCAAACATCTACATATTTCAGAAACGCGTTGATACTGAAAGCAGATTAATGACGTAGGGTAGCTTCTATCACCTTTTCTGCAAATATTTATAAGAAAATAGTATGCTCCTAGAGAGCGGGTATGATTTCTTTTACTTTGGTCGTAGATGAGTTTGGCTAATGTTTTATCGATCCTAGTACTTCCTTGTTTCAAGATACTTTTTAGTTTAACATAATCATTAAAATCAGATCATTGTTAGATGAACATACGTAAGGAAGCTTCTCAAATAGGAGATAGAGTAACCTTAAAACAGGGCGGTATACTTTTGACTTCAATGCATTTACACAAAGTAAGTGATCGTTAATTGTTTTGAATGGAAGTTGTAAAAAGCTAAAAACGGGAAATGAAGACACTTTCTAGAGCAACAACAAGTTCTCCCTTCCATATTTTAAGTCCGATCCAAGTTACCTTTCGCAGCCTTTTTGTTACTGAAGCTGAATGTTCCGTACCAAGCTTTCCGTATAAAATATTTCATAGGGGTTCTGGTTAGAAAGAGCACGAGATCCTTTGAGAGTGGTTTATTCCAATAAAGGGACTGAACTGAATAGTACTAGCCGATCGTGTCAGAACTAGAAACTATGTAAGACAAGATCATTTTTTTTCTCCCTATTTCTTTAAATAATCTATCAATACTTCTCTAAACTCTGAAAGTCTTTAACTCATGTACTCTGCTAAACTCCGAAACTCTGAGGCTCTAAAATTCTTAAACTCTGAGACTCAAAAGTGATTATCTTAAGAATGGTCATAGGAGTCACATCTGATACTCAAACTTTTTCTCAGACTACTTCCAGAACAGGGACCTCCGTTTAGCCTCTGCTGCCAATATTTTCAAAGTCAAAAGTTTTCTAATAAAAGGGAGGTGGTTTTGATATAAGGATTCTGAGGAAAAACAGAGTGGTAAATTCAGTTAAATCACCTCAATGCTTTCATACCCAACTTAGTGGGGCTGATAATGTTTTAAGAGTTCAGAAAAAGTGTTTACACTTCTCTGCTAGAAGATCTGCAGGCAAAGCCCCCTTGAAATCTACTATGAAGTAATGATAGCCGCAGAAAAAGATTATGGAACTTTCCAATTCCCTTCACATCTGAGCAAAGTCAAGTCAAAACCAGTTGCTACAAGACGTTTCCCCTCTAGCCGTTGTAGAATGAGGTTGCAAAAGATAAAACAACACCCGAGAGTCACCAATATTAGGTCGCATATCGTTGTTCCTGCGTAATAGTATGATGAAGTGAATTCCATTCGCGTCTGCTATCTGTTCATCTAAATAATATACATCATGACTAAGATTCTGTATACAGCTTCAAAGAAGAAGAGAGTTTGATTTATCAATAATCTTCGTTATTTATGCAAAGAATGATAAGGTACACAGTTACTAAGAGAGGGGTAGCTGTGATAACTTTTAAACATTTGTAGAAAAAATGAAATATATTCCACCAGTTTAACTCACGTCCACGTCGTCGCTGCATGTTGCTCTGCAAGCTACTTTAGCAACCTCTTTGGTAGCAAAGAGAAAAGACTTTCATTTGTCTCAGAGATTATGAAACACACTCACTTGTTTCATAATCTCTGATATGTCTATTGTGATAACACACTTACTTCCCTCTAGGCGCCAGACCACCTTAAATTCATAAGATCATGTAGTATTGGGTGAAAAGGTGACTCAAAACAGGTTTTAGATACTAAGAAAAATTAACAAAGCAATTATCATTATTGCAGAAGGTAAATAGAATATTTTGGGCCGGTGTGTATGAACGAATGTAAATGTATTACAATTGGTATTATTGTGGAAAGGTATTCTCATGGTAGTCATTGGCAGCCCGTTTTCTGATACATGTCGATAGTTTACCAACTAACGATCACGTAAGAGTGATGACAAATTGTTTATGACTGATAAAACTATTCATATACCCATACATGTCGAGAGAGTCATCTTTGTTTGTTTTTAAATGACCCATCTGTTATAATTAGTGTTTCCTTTAATAAGTTTTGTTTTGTTCTTAGTCAATTTATGAACGTCAGCTGCCTTATAATTTTAAAGATGGCTGCACTGAGATAGCGTACAGATGTAATGTTATTGACGATTTGAACATGGAAAGTCGAAGATAGATGTGTATTATGTTATCCTTAAGTTATATCCTTAAACAAGGCGCCTTTTTAACACACAGATCAGTTTACTTATAACTGCTAACAAGCAAATTTCTTCTTTGCCACGACCTGTGTAAAGGTTGCAGTGATAAATTGCAGTGGAAGATACTGGATGTACATGTACTAGTACCAGAAGTAGGGAAGGCCACTGGTTTTATGGCCCTGCCATTTTGTCATTTAGCCCTTAACTTTTAAAGGTTTGTTTTACTTTATATAGTACAGGACGGAAGTGTCACCACTTAAACTATTGATTAAGTACCAATGTAAAACAAGATTATTTTAGAGGAAAAACTCATGAAATCGAAGCAATTGGCAGGTGGAATGACGCCTACTCCGAACCCTAGAGTATTTACCTGGCTACAGAACCAAGCTAATGCGGAGAAAAATGTATACACCGTTTACTATTGTCAATGGTCTCGAATTATATAAATGAGGGCTAAGAGAGAGTGTAATGACTGAAGGTAGACGTCGATGTTATAGAATCTCGATTGTGAAAAATCGTGGGACCACGTGGAATCAAACCAACGGTCTTCGTAGTTGCGTCACGTATAATAATTTGCCACCGGGCTACCGTTTCTTACAAACGAGAGAGAGAGAAATTTGGGATATCTACTGGTTTTGACATTGCTTTACTGCAAGAGCAACTACTGAACTGCCTGTATGGGACCCGAAATCAGAGATTGTGGGAGAACAGCCGCTTGAGGCTTTTGTTGTGTACAATTTTGGCAGCCGCGGTTTATTGGAAAGATTTTAGCATGTTCTTAAAATCAGTATAGGGGCTTCTTCAAATTTAACTATTTCATCATATTATTTAAAAACGGTTTTGTTCCAGTACTCAAGAAAACTCGAAAATAATTTAAGAGGGGATTATCATCCGGATGATGAGGTCCGCTTCTCATAGCGTTATTTTTTTTATATGCTTATCGATTTCCGATAGATGTTACATCAGAACTAATTCAAGGGGTGCTTTTACGAGGGTTAGGACTAAACCAAGGGCTTACTGTATGTCCTTAGAACATTGAAATCATTTGGGTGAAAATCGGCACCTCCCAATAAATACTTGTTGGTTACGACACTGATTACTGCTAAAATTCTGCTATATATATTATTGTTGAAAATGGTTGACCCAAGACCCCTCGGGGCAGACTTAGGGGCGTAAGAAGCTATAAAGTGCGAGTTTCGGCATTATAGAAGCCAAAGTCAGGGTTGGGCTAAAAATTCAAAAGTGTTTGGCGAACCATATAGGAGGAACCGGATCCGGTTTCCAGGTCGATCTGGTAAACCCCGAGGGCATGGTGTCCGTGATTTTGTGTAACCGTGGTGGACGCAAAAAGACCAACTTTGTTGAAAATCTACAAGGGTACTGTCTTTGGCCAAATTGTTAGACCGCAGTCGAGGGCGATCCGAAGGCTCCCATTTCGTATGGTTTCTGCCCAAGAGCAGGGAGGGGCGCCACCCCCCTTCCTTGTGTTTCCACAATTTCACCGCCTGTATGAACTGGTTCCTATTTTCCTATCCTGAAAAGATGATCCGCTGGGTTGCCGGTCAGCTTGATGGTGTGGAGAAACGGAATATCCAAACAATGGACATCCCAAATTTCTCATTCTCGTTGGTATGGGACCATAGCTTAGTGGAAAAGCGTCGTGTTGCGAAATGCGGAGACCGTGGGTTCGATTCCGCGTGGTCCCACGAATTTTCACCTTCGAGATTTTACAACACCGATGTCTACACTTAGTCATTACAATGGCTCGGTTTACAAATTGATGAAACAGCATCACCACGAGTGAGATTTGAACCTGGAACCTTCTGCACACAAAGCCGCAGACGGAACCGCTGAGCCATCGCACCGTCGTGCTCTTGGGCCAGGGGCAGATTATTAGTGGGTTTTCAGCCTCAGAGGCTAGGCTCGGAGGCTGCTGGAAGCCAAAAATGTAAAAAAGTGCATTTTAGGGAGGAAGGAAGTCTCCGATCAAAAATGTTTACTTCAGAGGCCCCCAATTTACCCTTCAAACCGAAGTAGGATGGCCTCAGAAGTGACCTTCGACTTCTAAAAAGCTAGGTAGCTGGATGGTGGCCAAACATGTGGCTGGCATGCAGCTTGCCAAGTCTACGAACTTACTCTTAAGAGTCACAAGTCCTTCGACAAGAAGTCAAGCATAATCATCCCTATCTCATAAAAGATTTTTAAGTTGATTGACTGTCTGCGAGAGAATGGGGAGAGCAATGCCTGTATATTGTCTTTTGTTACCCCAGTTTTCCTATAGATACAGAGTTTTCCTATAGATACTACAGTACATTCAGCTAGTTAGGTATAAAACTCTTAGGATTGACAATTTATCTATTAGCTATGGTCGAACATCTTCATTTCGGATACTGGAGGAAATTGACCGTCACCTGAACACCGTTCAAAAATCCGTTGATGAAACAAGTAATTAAAACTGAAAATACGCTTTCTTTAGGTTCATGAAATATCAAACTCAGAAATCTTTTCGTCGGCAGACTTTTTAAGTTGCCTGTGGATGATCCTTGGTAGGGTTAAAGTATGACGTCATCAGTAGAGTAGTTTCGAAAAGTGTTGCTGTTTTCAATATTCCTGAATATGTTTGAAGAACAGGCAGAAATTTTGAAAAGATTGGCTAGGTTATTTGTGAGGCATCGCAAAAGATAAACTTGATAACTGTGGGCGGAGTAGGACCCCCCGCCCAAGGATGAACATAGCAGAGTTTATAATTACTATCACAATCTCAGTGCAAGGTTACAGGTGCAAGCACTGTAGACAAGGGAAGATCCTAGACAGATAGACATCATCCAGAAATACAAATCATTAGGCTCAGACAACAATCTTTATATAAAATTAAACAAAATTTGGCAAGCAAATATTTTTTTTCTATCAATGAGGGGGGAGGGGGTAGCATGGCTCAATGATCGTATCTAAATACGTGACAGCTACCGATAATTAGTGATATAGCATCCATGTGTGCTTCAAGAAAACATAAGGACAGAGCGAGTTACGACCTTAAAAGTAGGCCAATTTCTGGTTTTAGTATTTCCAAACAAGAACTGAAGATCGTACTTTTTAACAAGCTTTCACATGTATAAAAATTATGAAGTGTATTTTAATCTGATTCAGTTTATATTTCTAGTCATCACTAAGTGAGTAATAACTACATATCCTTTCTCTTTCACGGTTACTTTTGAGTGTCTGCTTTTTAAAAGTATTGTCCTTTAAATTTTTTTAAAACTCAAGCTAGATGCAACATTTCAGATTATGGTGACAGTAGCACTTCAACTATTTTCGCTCGTAGCTGTATGTAGGGTTATGACAGAGTTTTTCTTTCTTTCTGTTGCAATTTTCAGAGAGTGTAAAGTGTATCTGAAAACTGTATAGTTGGCGTTGTGTGGTATAAATCTATGTTAGTTTTATATTATTACACTAAGATGGAGATATTTTGTCTCCAGCCCTTCGCGTATGCTTCTTGCATCTAAATTACATAGGTTGAAATCGTACGTTCACCACTACGTGGCAATTGTTGCATCTCTATCACTCTTTTATTGTACATAGTTTGACCTCTCTGCTTTCAAAGTAGTTGCGTGGGCAAAGCAACTCTCATTTATGGTCATTAGAGAGCAATGCATACCACTTGGAAATGAATGAATGGACAGGTTATAGTTTGATGTCAAAGAATATACTGACACTGAGGGTCTATGGATATTGCTATCCACTTAAATTCCCGAAACGATGACGCCCGCTAGGAAAATTAAGTCTCTGAATGGATGAGAATGCACGAATCAACTGCCGAGCTGATAACATGGATCAATGTAAAGTCTGTAAAGTAGCCCGACGTCACTGTACCTCTATTTAGTTAAGACATCTCTGTTTAGTGAATGCTGTAAGTGCGGGTACAGGGTAGGCCTACTAGCGGTTAAATTGGACAGTATTATATGTTGGAACTGTGTAAGCTGTGTATGGGAAACTGTGAGGCTTACAAAGAAAGGTAGGGAAGGCAATTTACGCCATGAAAGGAGTGGAGAAACTCCGTCTACCGCCTTCTCATTCCCTCTCCCTACTGAACCACTGCGTGGGGAACGATCTATAATCGAGCGATTTCTAGAAACCTTACATGCTCTAGCAGCTCCTATGATTGTAGCAGTTTCCGCCCGTGAGGAGGTATGCCAAGATTCGAAATGCTGATCGATTGGACATAAATTTTGGAACACCTGATACAATATGTTGCTAAAGCTGCTAGTAAAATGGTTGATCATTCTACTACTCAAGAGAGCATCTAACGCCTGATGCAATCCTCTACCTATATAAAGTCAGTACTGCTGCCACATCTGGGGATGTCCTGCTCAGAGTGCCCTTTCTGGCCTTGGCAGAGTTCAAAATCGACTTTACAGTCTTGTCGGAGATGATTTGTTCAATTATCTACAGCCCCTTTCTCACAGTTGAGACGTTGCTAGTCTTTTTCTACTATATCGGTATGTCTATGGTAAGTGCTCAGCTGAACTTCAATCCCTAGTTCTTCCTCGTAAAAAATTACAGCACGGGTCTTGCTACCACCACTGCAAAGACTTTTTCCTTTCTTCCTCCATGTGCCTAACATCAAACGGAGTTTCCATGAACAGAGTTTTTTTGCGAGAACCTCCCATCTGTGGAACACGTTGCCACAAGATTGTTTCCCAGAGGACTACAACATGGATATCTTCATATCAAAGGTCTATAAACACTTGTCATCACCATCCTGATAAGTCATCAAATATTATTCTTTCAATTTATATATACCGTTACTCATCATCATCCACCTGTCACTCTATCCATCTCATTAACCTTGATCCTCGAGTGGCTTTTAACCTTGATAAGTGGTGACTCACTAGTACATAAAAATAAAAAATAAATAGAAAATATGGGTATAAAAGAAAGATTAAGTATTATTTTACAATGTTGGAAAGGAAAAATGAACGTGTCTTCATTTCCAGAAATGGCACCTACTTATTTTTGCACGGAAAGTGTCGGCCTGCATTTTACGAGCTTCTATGTGACTATGCAAAGGCGTCAATCAAATAGATGCAAGATTATTGCCAAAATAAATGTAAACACCAGCAAACCTTTAATAGAAACGCAGATTAAAACTATGGTTTTCAGTAACCTTGTGGTGGTAATCAAAGTGTGTTATGAAGGATCACTAGACCTTCGAGCTTCATCCAAGTATAAACCGGTATAAACAATCATGTCAAAAAACTGCCCCCCCCCCCCCAATAGATGTAGATGTTCATGTTAACTATGATCAACATAGTGAAACTTCTTCATCTACATCTAATATCTTTAAAGCCAGTGAGGATCAATATCAAAGCTCAGATCAAAGCAACATTATTTAAGACAAGTAACCAGATTTCTTTAATTTGCAGGGCTGCTTCATGAATTTTAATTAGATGAAAGAATTTTCATGCGAAAGTAACACTTTTGTTTTGGCTAAATATTCTTACGCTTGTCGACTCAGTTGATGCCATTGATGGTAGATACTTGTAATAAGTCTTTTGCTTTCCTCTTCGATAATGATCTTGACACTGCATGTGCATATGACGGCCAAGGTGAAAAGCTTACCGTTCCAGTCGTCTGGCAACCTAGCCATGTCTGTCTTCCACTTTTGTCACGGTATGGTATTAGTGTTCATTAAAAAGGTCTCTGACTTGAAATCTTGAAGACTCAGTTGCTACAATCTGCAACTCATTTAGCAGCTATGTATCTCTTTGAATACTTTCTGTTTACGGTAGGCCAATAGAGGGATATCATTCGGATATAAAGCTTTGTCATGTCTCAATAAGGGTCGAAAAATACTAGTTTAAGAAGAGAAATGACCTTCATTTCCTTGAAGCTGTTGATACATACTGGAATTTTCTGTTGATCTTATTTGTTTGGGTCAAGAACTTGACAGTGATGAGAACGTGAGATGTGCCTACAACTCACATTTAAGATGATGAAGGCGATGATTTGGGCTCATTTTAGTTCGGTATGTGTTCTAACAGCAAGGGAAGAAACATAAAGAGGAATGTGTCCCTCCGACTTTCCCACGTGGGCGTCAATAGAACCAACCAAAGCAGCTTCTAGGTGATACCAAAAATGGAGTTGGTTAATGCATGGGCAGGCTTGTTTCTTAGCCCGTAATTACTTTAGTAAATGCTTTACCTGAAAGAAGTGAATGCTTGAACAGTGCTTGATTCGGAGCCCTGAAAACGATTCAGAACGTGCATACTTGTTCACAGGAATCTTAGCTTGTAGTGGCTCGTAATATTTGAAAATGGATATGGACTGGTATATGATAGGAATCGACTCCAAGTTCAATAACTGTGCAGGACTTTTTCTCAGAGCACAAAATATCCCTCCGCCCCCAAAATGCTGGATGAATGGTTTCCTTGTTCAACCTCAATGACGTCCTCAGTATGTGCGATTTGATTGGCTAACTCTTGTTTTGTAATGGAATAACCCGTTTCGCTCTTTAGCACTGTGAGTGAAGATAAAGTAGAAACAGCGACAAGTAACAGCAACGTAGGAAGAGGAGAATGTACACGATTGAAATGGTACTTTTATGAAAATCGAACGATGGTGAGTAGTGCAGAACTGAAACTCCGTAGAGCAATGAGTCACGGAGAATTGTACGATGAAAAAGTCTCTTACACCGAACCGGCAAAAACGAAAGTTTCACTCGATGTCCATCATGGAGGTGTTCACGATAAAGGCATCCATGACATCAACGGTAATGTACAGATACCGCTTACGTTAACACAGAGATGTAACAGCTTAAATGAATTATCGGGCAATATGGATAAAGCAAACAAAAAAGGTCAAGGGACTAGATTTTGGCAAAAATTCGGGAAAAAAGGGAAACATGGGCTTTCCAAATTTTTGACTTCTGCAACATACAAAATTGGTGTTCCACGAAGTCATGAAGCGGATAGCACAGAACAAAATGATGGGATATATTCATCAGGAGACTGTCATGTAGCTTGTGTTAAAGGGTGTGATAAGACAGATGGATACTCCAGGCATACAAGTAGTGATAGTGGATTTTATTCAGAGCATGAGAGTTTGCCGAGTACACCGGCGTCGAGTTTGAACGGAGATCGAGTGCCAGGAGTCTGTGGCATTCATAATTTGGGCAACACGTGTTACGTTAACTCCGTCTTGCAATGTTTAGGACATATCGATGCATTTGTCGAATACTTCGCAATGGATAGACACGAATTGGATTTGACAAGCAAAAGCAAAAAGAAGAAAAACGAAACTCTTAGCGTTAGTGAAGTCACTGATAAACTTGCGCAATTATTAAAGAGTTTGTGGTCATTTGGATATTCGAAGGAACTATCCAAGGAATTTCTCGAAGCCGTCAGCAATAGCAGTGAGCAATACAAAGGATCTATGCAGCATGATGCCCAGGAATTTCTACTGTGGCTTCTGAATGCTGTACATGAAGATCTTGGCAGGTCTTCTAAGAAAAGGTCAAGTAGGAGTGTCACAATTAAGGTATGACTAACTGACAGAGTATGCCAGCAGTCATTTCTTTCACTGTCCCACTTTTTCACGTCAGATTCGTAAAGCATCAAACTTGTTATTTATTTTTGCGAATTATGTTTCAAACTGTAAAAAAGGTCTGTGACCACTTTGATAAACTTTCACTGATTAGCAAGAATTGCAAGGATTATGGACGTCTTGTCCCAATGTTTGGTTCGATCACAAAACGATTACGACGGGCAATTTTTACCATTTTGTTTGGGGTAATTGACGCAATTATGAGATTTTCTGAACGTTTTCCAATTACAGTTTTTCAAGTGTGAAATGGAAAAGATCAACTTGTAGGCCTATGTTACCTTCAGAGGTGCATGAGAGTCAAGGAGAAGTCTGTTTCCTACAACATTTTTGCAGACAAACCCACCTCTTTAAGCCCAATGACCTCGAGTCAAGCTCGGCATAAGTCGTCAGGCATTGCGATATATCAGAAAATCGCTTTAAGAGAAAGTTTCGATATGAATTCTGAAACCTTCACAGAATTATTGCCAATGTCGAATATCACAGGCTCTACACTTCTTAAAGTATCATACGAACTATAGAAGTGCATGATTTTTAGATCTGATATTGTAGTGCGAGATTAATACCATGAAAAAAACAAATCCAGAAGCTGACCCGAGTCAAATCTTGATATAGGACCGTAATATTTAAAACTGTTTTTCTATACGAGACAACTAACACATTAGGAATTCCCAAAGCTGAAACGAATTAATTATGACTGGTGCCCCTGAACAGGAGCCAGTAATAATACTAGTGACGTGTTCGTCTACCCATGGTTTCAAGCGAGTGGATTGAGTTTGGTGTCTTCTTGCATGTGATCAATTGGAATCCTCTCCCTTCTATTTATGCCGGCTGGGATGTGTCAAGGTGTTGACTATCGCAAGAATTACGGGAATAGTTACCTCGGATCAAACGCCCCATGCTGTAGTTCTTATGTGGTATAGGCTTTTCTTGTCTAAAAAGAGCAACTTTGACGGCAGATAGACAAAACTGTATGTAACTGTATTTCGGATGGTTACAACAATCTATCTGATCCTTCAAGCTAGGATTTACAATAATATTTCGAAGTATATCATGGCATAAACTTGGGCGCGGCGAAGCACTTGGAATGTAAAAGCCCCCCCCCCCCTCCCCCCGTCCTCATTTTACTCGAATGACACTAAAGCTCCAAATTGTTCATAGGAAGGGATGTAAGAGCTACCAGAGGTAGGGCCATACCGTACGGGCTAAGTAGCAAGTCGAGGCGCCGGTGGAAGGGTTGGTTAGTGCCCACTTGAACTGATCATGTATGTAATTGCTCGTCATTTTACTCCTGTTGGGGAGTTTATACCGGAGTTTACAAATATGTTCTTTCGCACCTGTTGAAGGATGTTTTGTTCTTAACTTTAGATATCTTTGCTGATCTAAACGTTTTCCATTCTTTTCAGTAAAGTGATGATGTATTAGTTGGACATGTCAGAGCGCAACAATGTGATGCAAGGCTGTTTAATTTTTGAGTTACTCGTTAGTTTCGTTTCACAATCGAAAGGCAGAGAGTTGCTATGTTTTCATCTTGCACTATCGAATTTTTAGCGTCCATTTTAAGATGGGAAACTAGGGACGTGTTAGAACTCTTAAGCACCAGGCGACCTTCGACTCTGTGGTAAATTTTAGACCAGAAAATTCAAGAATCTGCTTTGTTGGCTCAAGTTACCAAATTGAGTAATCAACATATTTGGGTAAAGGTGATATCCTTGGGTAGCTACTTGTCCTTTTATTATGGTAGGAACCTGTTGGTAACAGATATAATGTATATCAGTACATTACTGATACACATTAGATGTCTGATGTCATTCATAACCGGAGGTACGAGGTATTTTGAGGCTTCTCAATTTATCTTAGAATACTAGATAATCTAAGATACTGTGCAATAGCATAGTTTCAATTCTGTGCTGTTATGTAGTATATACACACAGGTTTATAAGTGTTGAATATGTAAAACCATCCCAAAGAAACTTCTTGATCAGTGTGCAACAAAATAGAATTGATTAAATGGGAGATTGTTCATGGTTTTAGATCTGTTATGGTTCAATGACTATTCACATGATATCACCATCTTAATACTTCCTGCCCTATATCAAGTTTTATTTGTTGCATGTTCAAAATTTAAATTAGTTACTTTTTACACAGCTAGATGAACACCTGGATGTGTTCCAACATTTGAAATTTTAAGTTATAATTGAAGAATTGTAATGTTAAGAAAGAACACAATTTTTCAAGTTGAGACATCCCTTTCCCCTATTTAATCTGCATAGATGTCCCCCTTTATTAAGCAGGGTGGTAGTAAATTAAGAAGGATTTTTGCATAATTTTTATCATTTAAGTAAATGTACTATTTTGGGAGAATAGAGGAACATAATTAGAAGTAAATGTCAACAGTAAACTTTGAACTCTCCAAGATTGTATATTTGTTGGCCCAAGTATGGGTATGTGCATGCTTGCATTCTCAGCAATTCCTTAATGCCAGAAGCTAAAGTCGAACATATTCCTTCAGTGTATTGAAAGAAGCAATGTAAGTCTTTTGTATTTCTACCTTAGAATAAGTTCACAAGTTTATCATTCTTTGTTTTACTTTTCTTTGAATAGCACAAAATAGATAAGCATCAGCCAATGCTTTAAAGAGTTCAGAACAATCAAATCAACTTAAGATTTATGCCCCTGTATGGTTTATAGGACAAGTAGCCATGTGGTAATATGTTGTGAACCTGTCATGGCCATTAACTCATTTATTTAGAGGGGCATCAGTTAGGTCAGATAGTTATTTTAATATGCAGTATCATAGAAATCCATCAAAGAGTAAGGAAGGAAAATAGTGTTCAAATCCCAATAGGAAGAGAAAGTATATCATAAAATATTTAAGTTACTAAATGATTGGACAACTGGCTGAATTTCGCCGCCTGCTATTTGCATGTTTCTTTGTATTCCAAATCACCTTCTCTCTGCCTAATGATATCCTTGTGAATGAGCCTTATGAGTTCAATAATTCTTTTAAACTTTTTCAATATATTTCCCTATATTTGCTTACGTTGCAGGATACTTACTACAAATAGGTGTAACTGGTGCTTTATTACAATACATATAGCTTACACAGATGTCTTATGCACTATGGTAACAACCACAACCACAACAAAAAAAAAGCAATAAACAGAGAAGAAAAAATAATATCAATCTTGTTTACACAGGGTAACCTTGTCAGCAAAAGAATACTGTTATCAATAAAGGGCCCTGTCAAAAATTGTATAAAATATATTAACTAACGAAATAAATACAATGAAATATTACAATAAACATACTGTAGGTACTACTATAGCCAGGTTTCTTTTATGCTGCAATTTTATTTTAGCATTATTTAAAAATAATTAATAAGTTCAAGGAGCAATTTTCATATGGAAGTTCATTTTAAAAATGAGGACCTTGAAAGAAAATAGTTTTTTTGGCAGTTTTGGCTCTTTCAAGTGGAAGTGAAACTGTCAATTTTCTACTTCTTGACTTGTTTCTTTTGTCAAGTTTTATTGCATATGTACTTATGGCAAGTATGACAGTTCCTTGGAGGCATTTGAACATCACCACATAGACCCTTTTTGTTCTCTATTGATATTATTTGATATTATATGATATTATATTATTTGTTTGCCTTTTGATCACATTTGATCTGTAGATAGTTTTCTTCCCAAAAGTGATTGTTCATAGGAGTTTACAGATATCTGGCTACCTACTATTATCACTATTATTTTTCTGCAAAATGAACATAGTTTCTTACTTACTTTGTATGTATATGTATATATATATATATATATATATATATATGCACCATGACCACAGCCTCTCACTGTTTACCAGGATAGTGTATGAAAAACCAAACTGCAGTAAACAATTATTATATTTTCAGAGCAAAAGAGGACAAACATCAAGTAGCAAAGCTTGCTCCACCCAATAAAAATACAAAGAGCCAAGTGGAAAGGTGATTTTCTGTCAACTTAAGCCTAAAAAGCAGATTTTTCCCTGTGAGTAAGTTTGACCCCCTCCCCCAAAAACAAAACGAAACAACACACAAACCAATGATGTTCTTGCTATGTGCCTGCAGCGATGTTGTTATTGAAAGTGATGGGTGAAATTCTTTGATCTTAAAAGAAAACAAAATAAAGTAGTGTGAATGAGCCTTCCCTGACTCTGGAGTAGGGAATATTCCTATCAATACCTATAGTGTAATGCTAAAATAATAAAGTTTTGTCCCAACAGTTTCTCTGCTTGGTCCAACCAGTGTTTCCCATGAACCTAGAAATACAGTGGTCCAACATTGTAGGGGAATATAATACCCTGATTCCAAACATCAAGCACTCAATGCTCTCCATCTATACCGTTCCCAATTGCTGTAACGAAAGTAAATCTGTTTGTTACCTTACAAAGAGCAATTATGATCTAGGGATTAATCAGAAGATAACATTCCAACTGGTGCATTCACGAATAGAATTCGAAATGTTGTCATTGCACCTGTTGTTTATGACCATAGCACAATCTATCATCTCTTGGCCACATTGTAAGAATTCAAGGTCCATTTACTCAGTTTAACTTTGCCATATGATAAATGACAACTTGAAGAGTGTTATAGTGGTTCTTTTCTTCAACTATCAAATTCAACTTGGAAACTAAACTGCAGAACCGCTTTGAGGATATCCATGTTATGTTGACTGCAGGAACTATCTTGAGTCTGAAACTCCATGTTGTGACATCTATGCTACAGATTGAAAGGCTGTGATTGGCTCAAATCTTTCATTCAAATTGTGATGATTATAGAGGTGGCTTGCGCCCAAAATTAGTGGCATAGTTAACAATTATGATTGGTTCAGAGACAAATTGTGAATTTCTTTGGTTGCTGACAGTGTCTCATGGGAGAAAAGGAAAGATGCTTAGTGGTCAAAGAGTTCATTTCCATGCTTAAAAGCTGGATACGGGTGGCTCCTGCTCTTTTTGAATTTCTTAAATACCCTCACATTATTGGCCAGACAGGACAATATGAGACGTTTTGATTTGACAAGAATAATAAGGCTTGTGTAAGTGGCAGGTTGCAGAAACAACAACAGGTTGTGTAAATACACAAATGATGTTAAATGTTGCTTAGGTTGAAAACCAGGGTCTGTTTAGTCGATGGTGTTGCCTTGAAAATCTGACTGTGGCTTTAGCAACCTTTGCTACCCCCTGGTGATAGGAGATTGGATGGGCCATTAACTACAATTTGATGCATCTACATAAATCACTTTAATAGCACTTAGAGTGGATACTTAAATATGTTTTGATACTATCTTTCTGAAAATTCAAAATTACGCATCATACAATCATTTATATATTCAATCATACATATACCCAAGGTTATTTAGATGATTTCCAGTGACATTCCATGCACACTCAAGCAGACACTGTTAAAGCATGGGAGATAAATATTTTTGTAGGAAAAACATGAATACTGTTGTGCTGATAGGATTTGACTGGAAGATACCTTGCATAAAAGCAGTGTTTACCACTGCATAAAATGGGATTTGACTTGTTCTATTGTAGCCTACATTAATATATAGGTCAGGACACAGCAGGAGATGACACTTAGCAGATTATTGGAGAGGGGGCCAATTAAGATTTAAACTTGCCAACTAGGGTATATAATCATTGTTTTGAACAATAAAGAGTGACTTAAAAATTTCTGAGAGTGTCCAGTTAGCTATTAAAGTACTGTTATGGAGGTTTTTATTGACTTTACTAGTTAACATATTTCTCAAATGCTTTTTATGGATTATAAACCTTTTTCTATTTTTGAAAATGGTGTATATGGAAAGTATGGTGCCCACCACTGGCACACAGGGAAGCACTTGTGAAGACTTTCTGTAGCGGAAAGCATCATTCTGTTTACTTTCATAACATGTAAACCTGGTGCTGTACAAAGTGTCTAAATATGATGAAAAAGATCATAATGCATTTTGAATTTGCACACTTCTTGTATGAACATTGTTTAAAACAATAGATTAGTACTATGTCTTTCTCCACAATATTTGGGTAGGCCTATTTTTATTGATAGGGTCATGGTCTTGTTTACAGAAATCTCTTCATAATTGTGCTTTGTCCAAGTCTTTTGAAGGAGCTTTTATTGGTATTTTAGTGATCATTGCCATTTGGAAGCTTCCCATTCACATTCACATCTAAACTAAATATAAACCAAAACAAAGTGGAGTATTCCTTAGTGTAGTGAATTGCCACATAATCTTTTATTAATGAGATGAACAAAAAATGTGGGTTTTTTGTTTTGTTTTACATCATTTAGAGTGATGGAATGGCAGTATTTGTTAAGGATGAATAGATAACAGCATGGGCTATAGTATGATTTTGATTTTGTGGTTGTAAACCTCTTTTGGTGACTGTTGAAATGTAGAGGTGTCAGATCAATTCCATTCCTGAAAACGACTCGTTAGATTCAATAGATAAACTTGTTTGTAGCTGCATGTTTTGGATATATGCATCCAGACATTTCCACTACTTAAAGGAATAGGGGCATCTTACCTTGTGTTCATTAACATTAGCACCGTGGAAGTACTATAGTGTACACAATATTGGCCCTATTATCTGGTTTTCCATGCTGAAGAGGTTTAGATGAAGTCAATCCATGATAAACTGAGTATTATATGCACAAATACTAGGAATTTGGATGTGGACAGTTTTAGTTAATATAGATGTTTCAAAATAATTTAGGATAACCTTAAAGCCTTAAAATGTACCCCACATATGTATGTAAACCCTGCTGATAATAAGCCTGTTTCTTAATCTATTTTTGCTCCCAAATGGGCCTCCTGGGCTTGCCTAAAACAGGGAAGACAGGTTTCGGGAAGAGTAGAAGTAAGCAGGCTATCTGTATTGTATTGGTAATATGATGGATAGTTGTAATGTGGTCAAAGGGTGGTAAAATGTAGGAATCTGTTGTTCTGAGCTTTGAAAATGCTGATTGCTGATTGCGCATTATTGATTAGAAGGTCAGAAAATGAAGATTAAAGGCATCTCCTTAAGAAAAGAAGCAACAAATAAATAGAATGCCTCAGCTGTTTGTTGTAGAAAGCATAATAATGATACTGAAAGTGGCAAAAGTGACTGTGATGAAGATAGCAATGTGGGCCTTTGTGTTTGGCCAAGATAAAGATCAGTTGTTCACATTCTGGTGAAAGTCATATCAAAATGTCATGGATGACTTTTATTTCTCGCTTTTTGTATTATGTTTATATGCATTTATATGCTTTTAAGTATGTATATTTTTAGAGGCTCTGCAAAGCACAAAATTTCATTTCTGGCATAACCAACGAATACATACATATTACAGACACTGCTATATACCTAGATTTGCTACTTGTATTACATTGTATTCCTTTTGAATTTTGCAGAGAAGGAAGAATTACAGTGAAGAAGAGTTAGCATTAATGACACTTGCTGCATACACACAGTCAACAGGCAGTTTAATTCAAGACCTTTTTCAAGCTCAGTACAGATCTTCCCTCAACTGCCCAAGCTGCGACAAACACTCAAGCACATTTGATCCATTTCTTTGCATCTCACTCCCAATACCACAACCAGAGACAAAGCCATATTACTTGACAATAGTCTTCAATGAAAAAAAGAGAGGAGCCCTGAAAGTTGGAGTCCAAGTCTCCACATCAAGCACAGTACAGGACTTAAAATGCGAGATTTCAAAGTTGGTTAATATATCTGAAGACGATCTAATACTGATCAGAATTCAGGATAATGGTAACCAGCATTGCTTGAAAGAAACTAGCTCCTTATATTCAGTAAATAATTCAGATGATGCATTAGTTGCCATAGAAAAGCCAGGAAGCACCATACTGAGGGCACCTAAAAAGCAAACTCCAGGAGGTGGTGCATACACAAGTTCCTATGTTAACAGTGATGCTGGTGGAGACTCTGTTATTGTTGTTGTTACAAATGTGGAAATAAGAGGTCGCATAAGCAGAAGGTAGGGTCTTAATCTTGCTATATGTGGAAGAAAATTATGTTTCTATGATAATGGGCAAAATAACTAACCCGTAAGAACAATTGTTTGATTATTAATACATATATAATGGTTTATAGTATGGAAGGTACGGGTTGTACTGTAATGACATACAAACAATTAAAATAATGTTTCTCTATACAAAAGTGCACAGATATACCTAATTGCTTTGAAGTTGCCAGGCACATTTGATGCCCCTTGCCCCCATTGTAATATCAAGGCTCATATATGTCAATGTTCCAGCAGATTGAGATATTTAGTGTTCTGGGATTTATATAAGGAGTGTGTAAAGGAGCTACGATATCTGTTTTTCTGCCAAATCTAGAATGCTAATTTATGCTATGAAACATTTTTGTTTATTTTATTGTTTTAACTACAGAGCTTCACGACTACAAACATTTCCTGTTTTAAAGACATATATTTCACACATAGGGTTATTTGGAATCAGGCATATAAGTTTTAGACAACATACAACTGACTTAATAAAAGTTAGTAGTGTGGTAGGTGGTAGATGTCTTAATTGATTCTACACAGATGCCTGTATCAGAAAATACATTTTCCTTGGGATTCAATCACATAGATATGAAAGGAATTCATGTTAACTTACCTGTTGATCCTTTTGAAAAAGACAGTCCCGTCAAACAGCAGTGTTATTATTTTTATGTAGTGTAACTCCTGTACCTGTAAGATATGTGTGCCATTAAATGACGTTATAAAGGAGGAAAATGTATGCCTTGGTACATGAGAACATGCTGGGAGAAAATGTTCCAATAATGTTTTACACATTAGAAGACACATTTAAAATTTTATTGAGGTTTTTTTAAATTTTATATCTGTTTTGAGAAAAATGAAGATGATATGTCAAAAAGATGGCAATGCCCCCTTTAGTCCATGAGTACTTTAGGTGATTGTGGTCTGCTTTCCAAATTAAGAAATTATAACACTTCAGCAGATTAAATCCATGCCTTTAGTATAATTTGCAAATGCTGTGTTACAAAAACTGCATGACCATAAGTAAGGTGACTTTGTAATTGAGGTAGCTTTGTTTTAGGTTTGGGCTTCCCGTTGCTATCAGAGTTGCACGTGATGTTGTGTTTAAAGATCTGCAGTTACTGATAAGAAGAGAGATGGGACAGGAAATTAGAGAAGCCTTCAACAAAGAGGTATATGTAGAGATATGATGTAATTAAGCTCTGTAAGACTAACACAGTTATTGTGTATTCATCAAGTATCTCATTGAAAGCAAATGTAATTATTAATACCTTTTACAAAAGCATTCCATAGGAGGTTCACTCTTCAGTTGTTGATTTTATGCTGTTTTGATAGCCAGTATAGAAATATTTAGGTATGTTAATCGACGAATATGCAGTTTTGTTTTTATAATGGAAGTTAGTGTTGTAGACCCCCAAGTTAATGCAAGACTTAATCAAATCAAAATAGCAATTGGATTCATTTGATAGAGGAACGATGTTGGTATAGGTAATCATCTCTAATGCAAACACACAACAGTATCACTAATATTTTCATCAAATTATCTTGTGTTTGTTTTGAATTTATGTGTTGACTAGTTACTTACAGTTTGATTAAGTGCTGGTTGTTGCATGTGGTTATAAGCATTTATGTAAAGTTGGAACAGTGTAAAGGGAATATCTTCAACGCTCGAAAAACACCAACCTATTGATATTGGATACATCTGTACTTCATGATATTGGGCGAGTTTTTTCACTGGTGAGGCTAATTTGCGTCAGGGTCTAGAGAATTTTTGCGCAGCAGTGTGTCATGGAGAAAGAGAGATTGCAATATGTCAATCTTTCCAATCACTACACGTGAAGGTCCTAACATGTGACCACAATCATGAAGTTTTGGAGCCCCCCTCCCCCTCTTGTTAAATATCGTCTGATTTTTGTAGAAGCGATAATGCAGCCATAAATCTCTGTGGAATTTAGTTGCAGCATGTGTTGCATGCAGCATTCACATTGATTGTGTACAAATTTCACCCCTCTATACACACGCCTTCATGCACACCCACTACGCTTTATTTTATTTAAATCCTTGAATCCTGAGATCGTGGGATTAACTGCTGTACCGATTCCTCGAAGACCTTTGCCACACTACCAACCTATTTGCATAGGCATCGACCTGTGTTACCCCAAAGCTGTAGTCTGCCGTGGCAATAAGTGAACTGACGAGGGTGATTAATTACCGTTTTCTAGGCACGGAGATCTAAACTTGCTGTGGGATTGCGGTTAGTAAACGATGCCGACGACAAAGAATACCTTAATGCAGAGACTGAGAGTCCACTATCACAGCCAAATGTTGAAAGGTAAGGACTCCAATAGAAAATCCAATGTGTATTTTCATAAATATTTTTCTTACATGCAGGGGCAATTTCCTGCATTCAGAGGTAGGGCCCCAAGCTAGCAAAATGGACGAAATATGGAGCAGGTTTATATGAGTATTCATGATATCATCGCGTCTTAACTGCAGATCAAGCTTAACAAAATGGTATGATATAATTAACAAACCTGCAAGTGAACCCCAGTTTTCCTTGGTGAAATTTACTACATTTCTCGTCTTTTTATGTTTCCCTTTGGATGTAGTTTCACTAAAATTTCATGTGTGTTTGTCTGTGAGATTATCCATCTTATTTTTATAGGCGAGAACGATCCGTCGCGTCAGCTGGATATCACCACGTTAGCCTTATTGCAGAATGGGAATCAACAAGGGGTGAATGGTAAGCGCTTAATTCTATTTGCGATGGAAGGTTAATCTGAACGTGTTAAACTGATCAGTTGCTTTGCTTGAATGCCTTAGACCACTTGTGGAAGGACAATACTTTCAATCATTTTGGAGGGACGACAGTAGCAGTTGAGCTGGGAATTCTAGGGGACACCTAGACCGGTGTATTCCCCTCTCCTTTTTGGAGGAGAGGGGCATAAGGCGCTAGGTTGCGGTCCAGAGACCCAGTAAATAGTGGTTCGAATCTACACACTGACTCAATCTAGCTGTGTGGCATTACCGTACCCTATTTATGCCGCTTAAAAGTTGTGTGCATTATTTTGTACTTTTAGATCAGGATAACTATATTACATAGTATGGTAAAGTAATAGGAGCAACATTAAATCCCAAACCTTTCATGTGGCGCAAGTTGCTTTGGATAGCAGGGACGTGCCGTCAATGAATTTAATACGCATGCAGCAGAAAAAAGGGCGTGGCCACAACAATATGAAATATTATTAATCAATAGAATAAGGT